>OMNN01001677.1:14254-27238 GCA_900302755.1 Chromis chromis | reverse complement strand
CCCTCCCTCCCATATTGATTCAGATGGCTTTTGTGCTGCAGGTAAAACGCTGCCAGTCAGTGGCTTTCATTTGAGCTCACCTTGACCAGGTGGAGACCTTGTAGTCTTTACTGGTGGGGGGGGGGCTGAAAAGAGCAAAGAAGGCTCCCTCGTTTCTTTTTTTTTTTTTGTGTTCAGGTTAATGTGAGAATTTATGGGGGGCACACTGCGCTTCTGGTAAAAACGAACACTAAAGGTTGGGAGGAGAATTGAAAACTTGACTGCCGCATTCAGGAGAAAGTTGCACTGCTACACCTGCTGTTGATCTGTCCTTTCCAGTTCATGGCTGCGGGTCTCGGTGACGCACAGCAGTTCAACCATTGTGCACACACACACACACGCACATATATACACCACAGCATCCCTAAGCTTCCTTACTACATCATATCAGTGGCAGCTTGACCTCTTTGATTTATCCAGATTCCTGTAGAGGGCAGAAATACAACAGTGAGCCACTGTATTTCACCCACATCGGCTCCACTAGCACACAGACCCATTCCCTGACTTTGACAGAGGCAAGATGGCTGCTTTCATAAGAGGGTGTTTCTCTTTTTTATTTAAACCCCACTCTCAGCCCATTCATTCAGTCCCTGCTACAGATATGAAACCTTTTGAGTACGATTGTATATCAGTCAAGATCCCACAAATCAAGCCACCTTAAATCTTTTGATTTCAGTGTATATGTGTATACTGCCTAAAAAACAAAGGAACATGGTTCTAAATGGATGCCTATTGGAAACCACATAACAAAATATGTTTTTTATCCATTATTCTTCATTATTCTTGTGTGTTCATGAGTAATAAATATAAATAGTGCTCAAAAAGAGATCAAAATTGCTAAGAACTGTAAGAGAGTGTGTTTCTTTTCTTGAGTTAATTAGGAATCGGACACATATGGATCAATTCATTTAGCTAATGAGCATCTCTAAATGGTTAAGGCGAGACACTATCCCTCCTCTCTTTCTCTTCATCTATCTTTCCATTTCTTCGCATTTTCCTCCCTCATCCTTTTTTTTCCCCCTCCTGCCTCCCTCCCTTCCTTTGTATTGACGCCCTGGGACCCCATCTGGGCCCTTTGGAGGCGTGAAATGCACAGTAATTATTAGTAATCATCACACACCATCAGAAACGGATCCTAGTGCTGTAATTACATGATAAATGTCTGCCTAACACATGCCCTCTATTTAGCAGCCCCCTGGAGACCGTGGATAATAGACAGCTAACAGGGATCCGCAGAATGGGCCTTTCAGCGCTGGCCGGGGCTCATTGTCTACGCGCCAATACACCCTCACCCCCCGTTTGGCAACAACGCAGACCCCGATCAATCCCCTGCACCGGCCCCCTATCCAGCCTACTGACCCCTCCTCGCACACACACATCCCTTGTCACTGCTAAGTAGACAGCGACGTCAATCATTGGCATTACACTGCATTGCTAATGGCTGCCAAACAATTTCACAGGAGAGAAAAGAGTTTTGTTCAGCCATTTATCAGGTAATGGTGACTTTGTTTAATGCTGTTGCCGCTGACCCCTGAGCAAAATGTGATAATTGGCGTTATCATTATCAGGGTGTCTTTTGTTGCTTTTTCATGTATCGTTCTGATCTGAATGCAGCCAACATCTGACTGTTTTTGATCAAAATCTGCTGTCACTTAAGCGCTTTGCTTTGAAATGCGAGAGACTGAGCTCCAAGGAGTGGAGTAACATTTGTCCAAATACTTACCTGCCATGCACGGACTGGATGCCTGTAATCTTTAAACACCCAGATCGTTCTAGTTTTTCAGGGTATGCAATTTATTTCACAAGCAAATTTAAATTGACAGCTATGCATGCATTAAAAACCAAGACATTAATGGACTTGACTTTACCTCACATTGTCCCTCCAGTAAACACATTGCAAAGACAAATTAAAGTGGAAAATGCCAATTTTGCCATTAAAAATGTGCATTGCCCACTCATAATAATAAAAAATCAATTTATATAGAGTGGCATTAACGTCATAACATTAGTTAACAGCTTTTGAAAATTTGCATAAATTAAAAAAAAAAGAATGATACAGAAAACATATCATAAAATATTCATAATTTCCTATTTCTCAAGTTCAAAACTGTTATTTTTTTTTGTTGTTTTCCGAGTTTAATTGTTTAGAGAATGCTACACAATGAACTCACTGCCTGAGTTCAAAGCATGAAAAGTCACTGGCAGGATGGGTGTGACACTGAAAGCAGCAGAATGAAATAGAGGGACCATCCAAACTGTGTCACCGGAGTTTTTGATGCAAATAAGGCCGGGGTGAGTAAATAGACATGTGCAAAGCTACCTTCACTCAACGCTTTTATATTAATTTTTCATCGACTGTCTCTGTACTTGTGTAACAGGTGATCCAGGTCATCTCAGGTTGTATCTACATATGGAATAGTCAGATACGCATGCAAAGAAGCGCGCTCTTATCTAAATGTGTAGCGCGAAATGAGGAATCGTGTTTGTGAACAAAAAGTTTGCCTGAAAATTTGCCTGAGATTTGCCTAGCTGGCTCTAAACAACGGTCAGCTCTCTGAGGATATTTTTATATATTAGCCAGGAAAGGCCACAAGGGAGTTGGCTGTTAAACAAATTTAATATACTGCCTTTCTTCTAATCATAATATAAACAGTAATCGTTTCAGATTTTGGGATGCAGGGTTGATTATTTTTTTTGTTCCTTGTTATTCATGAATATATGTAATAACTGATTTACTGGTAGACGGGTGTCAGTTAGTACCATGGAAAGCCCAATTTGTCTGTTTTGCAATGGTCCCTATAATTAAAGGACTGTTGAATAAGACAAAGGCAGTTTGGCTTTAAAACAACTGCAAGCATTACTTATCTGCATCAATAGGGGCACAAGGTTTGCAATAGTGCAAGACTTCTATCAACAGAGATTCTGACAATACTTTATTTTACCTCCAGATGGCAACAATTTTCCTTTTAACTATTGATGAGGATTTCAGGGACCAAAACAAGCAAGACATGGCAGTTTGTTTTTAATATTCCATCCATGCTTCAAAGAGCTACACTGGTTCTGTGGTTCTAACCTGTTAATCAATATTCATCCTTTTATTTTTTGACTCTTTTTTCATCTCAGCCGTATTATCATGTCAAGACCACACACAAACACTACAAATTTAAGAGCTCCGTCTGAGCACAAAACCAAAAGCAGACATTGAATGAAAAGCAGTGCAATCTTGGAGACCGACAATAACAGACATATCAACTATCCCCTAATTGATACAGCTAGGCGGTCAGTCACTCGCTTAATGAATTGCTAATAGCCCTCAGCAATGCTATGAGTGACAGGGGCCAAGCATTCCACCTGGTGGAGGCTGCCTGGGGACTGCGGTGGATGGGGATGCTTCTCATTAACGGAGGCAGGATGCCGGGTGATTGTTCAGTCTTGTGTGGGGAGGCCTCTTCCACATGGAGGCCACGCTTCTCAATCCACTAGCCCCCCTTTAGCGTCAGACAGCCGACCGTCGCGGAGTCACTGATAATGAAGACTTGATCAAAGAGACGCAGCATTCCACTGGGCCTGGCCGAGCAACCGACCAGGATGAGGGAGCGGGACTGAAAGAGAGACGAGGAGAGAAAGGAACAGAAAAGGGCGATGGGATGATGGGAAGAAAGGGGTTATACTCCACTCTGCATAGTAATGCTGCAATTAGAGAGTTTGCAAAGCATACTTCGGCTGGGAAAAAGAAATTGCATTGATCTATACGTGTGGCCAGTGAGATCTGGAAAGGGCCTGACAACATGCAGTTATACAGAATGCATGTCTTTTCTTCGTATATACGGTAGATTATATCTGTTGTAATCAGTCAAAAGGCACACAGAGTATATCTGGAGTTTTTCAGCTAAATGCATGAATCATACAGATTTTCACAGAGCATTAAAAACTCACATTATTGAAGAGGGACACTTCAAATAAAAGTCATTAAATGCATTATGGGAAGAATTAGAGGCTTCATATGTTACTCATTCATTTGCGTGTACTGGCCACAAGCTGCAGTGTTATTTATCTTAATGCATATAACTGCTGGCCCCCTTCAACTGACCCATAATTTCCTACTAATAACTGCTGTGGGCAGAGTGATTATAGCTTTTCATTAGTGCCGGCAGCTTTTACTAGTGCTATCCCAGCTAAAGGGCCCTTGCTGTAATTGTTCGCCATTATAAATATAGTACGTTGAAAGTATAGGGGGGCCGGTGACGCCTCTTTGTTAACTGCTGATGATTGAGCAATTAAACTTTGGCAACTTAATTACCTCTCCACAGCAACATGGCTATGAGGCATTAAGGCTTACACTATGGTAAACATTGTTGTCAGAAAGCCTCGAACTGGAAGATGTATGAGTGTTTCGCCAGGTACAAGCTCAGATAAGCAAATATTCTCAAATGAAAGCTTAAAAAAGTAAGGTTATGCCAAAAATGCTTTATTAGTTATCTTTTTAATTGGGTAAAAAATATCTCAGGAGTTATTATTATTGCATTTACAACAGTAATTATGTTCCAGTAATAGAAGTAGAATGGGGTGTAGTGGTATTTTGTGTTTGTATTAGCACTGTTATTACAATATTGATTCATACCTGACCACCAGCCTATTAATTAACTGCCTACTCATTGCAGAATACACAGAGAGAAAAATCAGGACCCTCAAGCACTGCCTCGGCTAGTCTGCAGCACAGAAAAGGCTAACAGATGTTGCACGGAGCAAAACAAAAAACACCAGAATAAAAACCAACATCCATTCGTCAGCCCAAGTAGGAATCACACTATGCAAGCTCCTCATTAAGTGGCATTAAAACTGTGAAGGTCTATAATTATCGAATAAATCCTTTCCCACATGAATGAATTCATCTGCGTGCCATAATTCTTCCCCACACAGAGCAGCTCCGGCGGTGAATGAGCCTTTTGTGCACCACTGTGGGAAGGCTTTTGTGAAATTACACTACTGCATAATGATGCTAATCATAAATTAGCATTTCAAGATTGAGCAGCATGTTTGTGTGTGTGTGTGTGTGTGTGTGTGTGTGTGCTTGTAGGTGTGCTTGTGTGTGTGTGCTTGGGTGCATGTCTGTGTGCGCCTAAATTTTAAAAAGAAAATTTAAACAATCTCATTTGTATTTTTGACACCATTTCACTCAATTTCAAAAGTATCACAAGATATTTTTTTCTCTGACTGTGACACATCCTTGCAGTTATACTATTTTTTTGTAGAGCAAATGAGTCTTTCAATCATAAAATGCAAAATGTTGAGCAAATTAAACTTCAAGTCGTGGTAAATGTTATCTTCCCTCAGGCAGCTGCAGGCCAGAGGAGATGCACTGCAGACTGTAAGAGAAGTTGAACTCAGGACTGACTTTTCTGCTCCCTTCATCTCTTTCTTTTCCTTTTCCTCTTCTATTCCTCTCTCACTATAGTTCTCTTTTCTGTCCCCGTCTTCTTTGTCTTAAAACTGCAGCGCAAATAGAGGCACAAGCGCGCACACCGCAATGCAAACACAAAACATCGGCATTGTGGAACCTAATAGAAGCCACATGATGGTGATATTAGATTCAAGTTTCTATTCATCGCCTGTGAGTAGCAGGTGTGTGTTTCATTCCCCACCAAAGAAAACACAACTCCAGTGTGGGCTTCTTAATGTAGGGGCTTGACCCACTAATGAAAGCAGACAAAGGGACCAATCTAGAGGCAGCGCCCACTCTGTGTCCACTTAGCACGGAGCTAGAACCTTTGTCAATTAGGACCTGTTTGTTTGATGTGACAATTAACAAGGAGGCGCTTGGTCATTAATCCCAATATGGTTTAGCTCTGCTCACTATTAAGATGTCCACCTTTGTTACAAACATCCAGGGCATAGTATGTCTGAGGGGAAAAGCAAATGGAGCGACGTAATTTTTAGATTTGCTTACAGCCTCAAAATGAAGAAGTAAATCATTTTATTAAATACTGGCTCTGTATAGATATGTAAATACATCAGTTAGCTTTGTTTAGATAGATGAACACTTGGCAGTCACTACTGATTCAAACTCTGGGTAGCCATAAGTTCTTGATGTTTACTCAAGTACTACCAAGCATTGTTTTCAATCCCTCAAACAATGACTTGTACATACAGTATGTGTCAGAGTTAGACAGAACTTATTTGCATGATTTAAGTCTTTTGTGACCTCAGAATGAGGAGCACATGTAAATGTTAACTGATGCAGCGGGTAATAACACAAAAGCATACTGGTAGACATCCGCATTAAAATTCCAGTAGGATTTACCTAACCACAGCTTTTCTCTGGAAGGTGATTGTTTCGAAACATATTGTTCTACATTTACAGTAAGTCCCTGGTTGTTTTCCAGTGGCCTTATCTGGGCCAAAATAACTACAGTGCTTTGCATCTTCCTTAGCTCTGCCAAGCAAATGGTGTTTGTACATGCAAAGCGCGTGGCTTTTAAAGATAGAGCTTCATACAAAGACCTTGGAGGTGTTCCTCAACGTCACCGCTGCAGCTACAGTGTTTTCTAATCTGATTCTTGAACAGGTTTCTTCATCAGATAGGCAAAAAAAAAAAAAAAACTCACAGAAAAGTGCTTCAATAATATTTTTTTTACCCCAAACATTGATTTTTGAAATAGCTTGCATGTTGTTGGTTGCTGAAGGTATTGTGCGGTTCAAAAGGAAGGACAGATTGAGGCTTGCAGCTGTAGCACTGACTGTGCACTAGGTGGTGCCCCATCCCTTCACCAAGACAAAAACCTTGTTCTGGTACTTTTCTGCTAAACTAAACCTGTAATGACAGTGCTGTGAATGCGAACAAAGTGATGAAGTTTTAGCCATGAATGACAAAATATCAACACTGATGGATGCTGTGTATCAGTGTATTTGCTGTTCTAAATTTTCAGACAGAATACAAATGTGCAGTGAAGTTAAAACATGAAGAGAAAAGTGTTTGATATGTGTGCCAGAGCATGAACACATGTGCACATTTGCAAATGTGCTAACACACTTTAATACCTCTTTTATGCACACAAACACACAGTTCTACACGCACAGCACATGCATCTCTTTCTCTCACTCCCACCCCTCTCACTCTGTTACTCATAATAATGCAATCTGAGGAGAGAAAACTAGTGCTGGTTGATTAAAAGGGATTCAGGTGATGAAGGCTCCAGTCTTGGTGCTGAGGGCCTTATAGTTCCAGTCTGGCCCAAGGCAGCAGCTGGAAGCGTAATTACATGGGCTGATTTATACATCATTAAGGCCTCCATATAAGTCACCCCTTTTGAAAAGAGCAGTTAAGCTACTTACACTTTTCACAAAACAGCAGCAATTCTGTATAAAATGAATGTATGCTGTTCCTCTGAAAGCATATGGTATATTTCTCACCTATTAATAATTCAAGTTGAATGAGCAAAAATTAGTTGGCTCGGTTACCGCCGCGTTTGTCCCACATTAATTTCGCCGACATTTTGTAAATGGGGCTATTACGCTAAAAACAAAGCAGAGTGAATGACCACGGTTTGCCGTACTTAGGAAAAGAGAGGGCCTCATTCGTACACCTGTCATTTTCAAACAAGGCACCATTATGGTTTGCAGAGAGGTGATATCACACCTTTCATTGTGGCGGCGTCCCTTCTGTGGAAAAGCAGTAGCCTTGAAATTGTGAATTTCTGCGAGAGAAAAAGCCATTTGTAATCTGAAAATCCAGACATTTGCTTTTCATTTCGGAGTCCGTCAAATGGCCGCGTTTTGCTTGGCATTTCAAAAAATAAAAGCGGCAAATAATTAACATTTCTACCTGGGCAATTACGGAGCCTGTGTGTGCTCTGCTCGTCGTGTTCTTTCATTCTACTCAATGCACACATTGAGTTTGTCCTGAACTCTTAAACTCATAACTGGGGTTTGATTGAAATCAAATGAAGGCCCTCTTTATTTGGGTAGCTCTAGAACACACAAGTGAACAGGTGTTCCTTTAGATATATTGGAGCATATACATTTTAACAACCCTTGACACCTTATACACACACTTACTTCGAGATACACACACACACACACACTCGCACTCTCGCACACACATTCACTGTGAGCACAGAAGGAGCAGCTCAATGGGGCTGAGCACATTGTTGCTTTAACCTTCTGCGCCAGTTATCCCTCTCAGAGCTCCAAGCCTTGGCAGCTAACTCTATTGGCTTTTTGTCATGGAGCCTTGGCTTGTACAGTGGCTGGGGGTGGATAGCAGTGAGGAGTGTGTGGTGGTGGTGGGGAGATCAGGGAGAACAAAACGGCAAAGAAAAAAAAAGAAATCTTTTCTTCCACATTATTTTTTTTGAAGTGAAGTGAGTGTGAGGAGGCCTCGGCTTGTAGAGGCCCCGTCGTCTCAGGGTCATTATGTTCAGCAGGTCATTAGGCGCTGAAGAGGAGGCACAAGACATGGCAACCTCTCAGCTGTGGCACCACCCCCCTCACCTGACCCCTCCTCGGTGAGTAAATGAACTGACTTCTGCAGCCACCGTCCGTCAAAGACTTGCATTCTGGCGTCTGTGTGGCTACTTGACGCTGAGATAAATGGACGAACGCGGCACACTTCCTTTCTAATCCCCGGCATGGCATAGGATGAAAATGGTCCAAAAGGTCGCACACATTTCCTTTTGTCCCCTTTCACTTCTTGGTGACCTGTGCAGTTTCTTTGTCGAGGGTGACCTCCAGCCAGGTCAAGTGAGCCAACACGGAAATAGCAAAATCAAGAATCCCGTAATTCAAAACTCACACGTGAAAGCTGAATGTGTGTCATTATGATATTTTACGTGATGAATTCTGTCCTTAATGGACCCATTAGCGTGCAGGAAGAAACCAGTCATAGAGAGGTCATATCTCAAATGCTTCGCGTTCATAAATAAAAGGGCAGTGACAATTGAGGAACTGTTGGATTCGTATTGGATGATACATTTACAAACTCGGCCCTCTCCTCGCCGCCGCTCTCCTCCTTCCTCCCTTCGCGTCTCTTCCTTCGTCGCTTGAATGTCACCACTCTGTGGGAGGATTTAACGTTGCTTTTAACCCTCGCCGCCTCATAATTACCTTGACATTTACCCTGCATTCAATCAAGTTTTTAACAGCAGATTTATTGCGATGACTTTTTTGTATTGCAGAAGGCAGCAGTAATTATGCAGGTTATTAAGAGTCTTCATGTTAATGCAGTTTTACATCTATAATATTCGCCGTACTCTGTTTTCCTGTATGGAGGAGCGCAGTGTCAGCTGCCCTAAGACAGAGTGACACAGGAAAGGACAGAAATACTATTAGATGAAGTATCAGATGACTTGGGGTATGAGGAGTGGAACGGGGTAGCACTGCCTATCCCTCCTTTATTGCTCAGGTTATTATCACAACTGCTGGGGAATTGTCGAGACGGGGAGATAGGAGTGGCAACGATCCATCCGGGACTCGTTCATCACCACGCGCCGCAGCCCCCCGAATAGAAATTACATCTGCATCTGAATTAGTAACATTATTCGCCAATTTGGCTCAGAGTGAACATTGTTCCATTGAAGGTGGAATTAAATTAGAAAATGAGTGAGTCTTTAATTTTCAGATTATAAATCAGGGAATATAATTCACCTCCTTGTACCTTAAGGGCAATCACATTATCCTAAGCGACATTTTATCCTCAGCCCCGCCAAGTGATCTCATCATGATACACAGACACACACCAATCATGCTTCCTGGGGAAGTAAGAAATACATCTTCTCCTCCAGAATTAGACGTAAAATATGAGCGTCTCCTCCTGCATGAGAGCTTATTTTACACGAAATTTGATGGTCCTTCTGAACTCACAAACACTATTGAGAATTACTTGGTTCAAGTGATATTACGTTGCTTTTTACCCCTGTCAATGCATAGATTTGTTGGTTGAACATCAGGTGAACATACAGAATATCTTACAGCTGTAGATTATAAGGCACATGGAGAGTTTTTACAAATGGGAAACACCTAAGGTTATGTAAAGGTCTAATGTTATGGATTTGAAACCACTCAAAAACAGCATAGTGCTTTTTTTTCTTTTTTTGTAGCATTCTTTCTTAACATAACCCTTTGAAAGCTCCTACCAGACGAAAAAGAAAAATCATTTTGCACCAGCAACCGTGCTTTATCTCTTTTCTAAACAATCCTGTAACATCACAATGAAAATGCTTGGTTGTAATAAACAACTTAGCAGCTTAGAATTGAACATAACCTGGTCAAATTAGAAAGAATGGATCGACCTTTTACTGCCAGTCTTTCCTAGTCTGTGTCCCAAAACTCTCTGCCTGTTCATTTCATTCTGGCCAATGCCCAGACCTCATTAAAAATGAATGCACTCCTTAAACCCCCACACTAGGCCTTTTCCATTAGGGAGAGAGATATGAGGGTGATAAACATTATTTGTGATCGGATATGAATCGTGCGAGGATTGGCTGCAATACTGGAAGCCACATTGAAAAGTGATTGTGCTTGAATTCCCCCATGCAGTTTCATGCCATATCACAGCTCTTGTAATTTGATTCCTATTCATTTCGGCCATTGTTGTGTATTATATTGAAAGCCCTATCGAGCTGATCTAGACCAACCAATTTGGATTTTTGTTATTTTGTCCCACTTGGTTGATTTTAAGCTGATCAGGATATTTGCTTGGCACAGTCTTGGGCATTCTGAATGGCCTTATCTTACATTTAATTACCATACTGCCTTTGTTGAAGCAAAATTCATCTATTTTGGTGTGTAGTGGTGGGGTGTTTTTCTCCCCGTGTGCATAAAAGAGAGGAGGAGGGGGGGAGAGAGAAAAAGAGTGTTTGGTTGTCTTCACTTTCTGTCTGTCAGCCTCTTTGATATACTGTACAGGTGTATTTTCATGGAAACAGTGCGTTGGTGGATCCCCCATAAAAGGCAATAAACCTAAGACAGGCTATTGGAGATTCACCCCTGAGCGCTTCACTGACAACCTCCCAGACATATACATTTAATATTCCGTTGATAGATTGATTTTACGGGTCATGGTTAACATTGTCATCAATACTGCCCCTCAGGAGCAAGACACCAACTTAGACTGGAAGGAATAGTACTTGCCATAGGTTGCACGTGATAAGGTGCCTGATAAACATCAATATGAAGGGATTTTTTATTATACCACACACATGGTATACCTTTTTATGCTACTGTATGATGAGGGAAGCGTGCATGTTGGTGAACCAGAGGCATCGTGTGGGCCTTTAAGCGCAGATCCATAAAGGGTGCATTTCATACAGGATTGCAGTGCAAATAGATGCGTGTCATCCAAGCACATTTTACAGTATCCTCCCCAGTGCTGGTGGTTTGAGCTGTATTAGCCTGACTGTTTGACCCCAAAACGGTAGTCAACGCGTCTATCTTACTTTCCTCCAGGTTCACCGACAGTCAGAACAGGATGATAATGGCCGCCCTCGGACACTCTGCTCCACAGTGCAGGTACGCAATGGGCTGCAGCTCAGGCACATATTAATATTAATACGTATAAAAGCCGTCCGACTGGCACAGAGTCATCCGCTGTAGACATATGCGGAGACACACACACACGCTCTCTCAGACGCACACCTGCATGCTTGTAGACACACACATAGACACGAAAACAAGTAAAAGGCCCATTATGGATGTAACCGCGTTTGTGGATGGACCGTTTCCCAAGGTCAGTTTGAAACATTTGCCAGCAGGAAACCTACACAGAGTGCCAGTTGTTCACATCGTTTGGGGAAAACACACATTATGTAAATGATTCTTCTTTTGGAATGAAACGCACACAACTAGAAACAGTGTGCTAATGGCTATCGTGTCAGCCAAAGCTAATGGTAGTTGTGTGTGTGCGTGTTTGCTCATGTGTGCGATGAGCTACATGCGTTTTGTACCGTGTCCTATGCATGTAAAGGTATGATTTACTCGATCACAAGCCCCTCATCTATAAATCAATAGAAGAAGAAATTAGAAGAAATAAAAAAAGCGGGCAACAGGGAAAAAGTTTGTCTCGCTTTACATATTGCGGTTATTTCACAAAAGCAGTTTGTTTAGAGGTGTGCAAAGAGCCGGCCCAGCTTGAGAGGTAACAGGACAGTGACAAAGCTGCTCAATGTCACCCTTGTCTCTCAACCAACAGAAGCCACTGTAAGTCATCAAGATCTATTTGCATACTTTTGTATCGCCTGATAGTTTGGGATCAACAGCATCTACAAACAGTCTAACGTAATGGTGCATACAGAGAGTGCATTTGGAATAAATTGAAGGAATTATCTGATTTTTAAAGAGCAGGTATAATAGCTTTTCTATGTTTGGGTAGAGGCCATGACGTTCAAACACAAGGGCAACAAGGAAATAAAACTGATATGATTTGGAAATGAAATTACTGAGGGGTGTCCAAGTCGCTGACATGTACAGTGAACTGAAAAGCAGATTTCAATGTCAGTAAGCAAATCGAGCAGCCAGGTTCTTGTTTTCCCCCCTGCATTGCGATGGCAGATGTAACCGCTGAAATAGAAAATTAAATAGCAAATTATAAAGCATTCTGCACGGTTTAAGGAGGTTTCAGGAGTAAAGTGTGCAGGGGGCATATAACGCTCATCATGTACCACCGAACTGCTTGCTTGAACTTTATCAAATTACTTTCTAATCTGCACTCACACAAAAATGAATGCGTCCCCTGAAATACTTAGCGAGGCATTGTTCATCGCATAATGTTACAAAAGGATTAGCAAAAAAATGGATGCTCTCTAGGCTTGAAATAGAAATGGAGGTTTCAAGAGCAGAGGCCCATCAATTTGACCCCCACCTGGATGTTCTTGTGTCCGACTGGCCAGTGTAGAGTTCTTATGGTCAGCATGTGGTGTTAAGAAAAAAATGCCACTGTTATGATCTTAATAC
>OMNN01001677.1:0-14234 GCA_900302755.1 Chromis chromis | reverse complement strand
CCTATAATGAAGCACAATAAGGTCAGATGAGTATAGCCCACCTAAGAGCACTTTTTATTGGAGGAAATTAAGCCGTGGCTCCCTGGGGATTTCACCATGAGCACTTGATTCTGTCTTTCCTTCTAAACAAAGACACTTTGAAACCTGTGATTACCCCAGAAGATGACATATACCTGACGTGGAATAACAGAGAGATAGTGAAAACAAGAATGAAAAACAAAATTTTCTTCACATTTTTTGCAGCTGCACTGATATAGTCAGAGAAATAAGTGGAACAGCAGATGTAAACAGTTGTTTTTTTTAGTTTTACCTCCAGACTAAAGAAAACTCTGTTCTTTTCCAGAGCGGGGGGTTGGACTGGGACAGGTCATATTTCACCGTCAGCCTGACTTGCCCTAACAATGTGACAGCCGGTGACAAATAACCTGGCTCATGATTGAAATCTGACAAAATAACACTGTGTTTTATAATAGCGTCCCCAAGCAGAAATATGGCAGCCGCAAACTAAACAGTGCTTCATCACCTCCATGCCAGTCCCAGCGGTTCTCCATTAAGGGCCAGATCATTGTGTTTTGCCTCCCCCCATCCCAGCTGACCGCCGAAGTGACAGCCCCGGCTTGCTGCGGTGACATTGAAAAATATTTGTACTGACAAGGCCACAAATCACATGCCGACAAGTTTTAAAACTCAATGTTCACTCAATGTGCATCTGCTATATTCTCGTTAAAAGTGTAATATGGTAGTCTCTCCCCTCCGCGTTCTTTTATTATTACGGTATTGACAGCGACTATAATAAAGTTGTGCTGTTTTGATGCCAGGGAGGGAAGCGCGGGAGATGGAGAGATTGAGGGAAAAGGGTGAGAGATGAAGAGAATAGCTGAGATGGTTGAATGCTCACACGGCGCTGTAACAAAAGTGCTCCATTTTCATGACAGAACTTCATCTGACATGTTTAGTTTGATGGTCTACCTGTGGGTTTCTCAATAAGTCCAAAGCCTGCATCGCACCGCATGTCCAAACACAACTTCTGAAGCATCGAATGTAATATCTTGCCTAATATTCACATCTAAATCACTGGTTAACCCTATTTTCAACACCGCTGCGTTTCATTCTGCATGTAGCTCTATGGAGTATAATCAGTATACCCTTTGCCTGCTCTAGACCGCTATGCTCTACTATACTAGTGCCATCGAGCCAGTGGTTACTCTAATATCCCCTTAGTTTGAAGCCTTGTCGACCATGTAGGCCCTAATGTGTGCCCAGTGCACACGAGTAAGTGTGCTTTAGGCTCATTGTTAACATAAGGCCAAATCTGTAATATAGCACGGACAATTAAGTGCACAATTTTTGTATAAATGCAAAATCCCTCACTGTGAATTATTTAATTCCCTCTCTACAGTTCATTTAATAGAGCCCTTTTGGCGGGCGGTTTGAGTCACAGAAAACTAATTTGATTCTGCTCCTTGATTTAATTAGATTTTATGATGTATGGTATTGCTAATTCGGTGGCTCACCATGCGTTGTCGGCGCCTGTCCCTTGCGCTGGCGGTGAGCTGTCAGAGCCCCATTTTTAACAGTATTGAAAAATTCAAGCTTTATTATTGCCCCCTCACTCATTTTCTCCCATCAGAGGGAAAGTAATGAGCTTTTAGTCTCTCCTCTTTTACTCGTCTCCCCTCTCCTCTCCTCTTTCTTTTTTTCCCGTTTCTCTATCTTCATCTCTCTGCGGCTCTTTCTTTTTATCCGTACACTTTTTTTTTCTTTCTTTCTTTCTTTCTTTCGCCCTCTTTGGAAAAACAATAAAGAAGTGGATAAAGAGTTAGGGAGAGCACAGGGAAAGAACTGTAAGAGCGGCAAGGTAGAAAGTAGAAATGATGGCACCAACGAGCGCAATACAATAGGGGGACACAGAATGAAATGAACAGAGAATGAAACGAACAAATAAGATAGCAGGACGGGGGGGAAGGATGATCGAGTAAAAGAGTGAGAGAAAAGAATAAATGTGTCAGGGAGAAGTGGAATGTGAACAGAGCAGTGATGGTGAATATGAGAGATAAGTAGCAGTTAGAGAGGGAGAACGAGAGAGAAGGAAGGGAGTTAGTGAGGAAAATGGAGATCAAAGAAGCAAGACGGGAGAGGGAGTGGACGAGGAAGGGGGGGGAGGCGATGGAGATTGTGCTGTACGCTTACAGTGCTCCAGGCTTGCTGCTCTGGCATTAGCACACTGATTCATGAGTTAAGTTTCCCCAACTGCCCACGGCTATTAGCTTTCAGTTCCTTCGGCTGTCATTTAGACTCCAAAGAGTCTTTTGGTTAATGCACTGTTTTAATGAGAGTGCACCACTCGCTAATATATTTGACTGTATGAAAGGTCACAACAGGAAGCTAAACAGATTGAAAGAGAGGGAGCACAATGGCGGAGGCGCTGTCAAGAGGCAAGACAGGTTTTCAGAGCAAACTGATTGTGGTGGGAGGCGTTAGGGGTGGGCGGCAGGGGGTTAGCGTTAACCTGTGAGGCAGCCTGCGATGGTGTCGCTGTTCCACGCCTCATACCCCCCTTTTACCCAGCATCCAGCTGTGCATAATAGGCCTCGGAACTGATGGGTTACTGCTCCCTCTAATAGTTACGCTCCATCCATCACCGGGCCTTAACCAGAGAGAGGAAGAAAAGTTGGGGAAAGAGATGGAAAGAGACAAGCGACGGAAGGGGCAGACACCAGGAGGAGGCACATGTTTCATTACCCATATAATCACCAGTCTGATTGCCACACAAGCAATATAAGAGCGTCTTACAGCTGCCTCGGGAAATTTATGGCTGTCTGACTATGAGATTCCCACCAATCCGTTAAATATCCCTGGAATGCTGAGCTGATATGAGAGCAATGGAACAACCATGGCTCCAGAAATCTGCAAACTTTTATTGAGTATTGAGTATATTGAGAATTATCGCTGAATGGAAGCGTTTTTGTTTTCTGTTTCTGTCCACTCAAGTCTCACTGGATGATATTTCTAACCTTGAGACACTGTTTTTTAATTCCCAGTTATTCCCAATATTGAAGTTTGAGGAAGACAGGAGCGACGGCACCATCAAACATTTTGACAACACTGCATAAACAAGCATGGCCTCCGCCCTCCTCCCTCCTTACTCCCTTTTGTCAACACACAAGCCGCCGTTTCGTCACAGGACACCCGTAAGGGACTGTCTCCGAGCCGCAGAGCCGTGTCTTGGTTTGGGCCCCAAACCCGATAATCTAACAGTAATCCATTCAAAACTAATCAAACATTTACAAAGGTGCCATGATGTGGAGAGAGCTCTATTCATCAGCGTCCTCCATCACCAACACGCAGGCCGACCTCGTTACGCTCGCGGCGTCTCTATCTACCTATGCAAATGAGACAGCGGCGCACGGGGTGAGCAAAGGGACTGACAGCCAGACTTGTGTATAGAAATTATAAACAAATATTCATCCATTATGGGTGGAGTCGCATGCGCCGGGGAAGTGCCTGGCAGTGAGGTTGCATACAAACTCTTCTTCTGTTGGACAATTATTCACTGAGCAGGAAGTGACAGTGTTGTCAAGGTGAATTAGCAGCATATGTCAAGCTTTTGTTATAAATCCTGGCCTACTGTAACCCTTATTCCCCCCCCTCCACGATGTATGTAGTCGATTGATGATATATCAACACTGCTCGGAGATTTATATTTCGGCAAGGGTGATTCCACAGGGGGAGTTGTGGTGAGACGGGCCTTGTAGTGAGGGGTTGAGGGGTTTTGGGAGGAAGGGGGTGAAAAGTGGGCTCCTTCCCCTGTAATCCTCTCCTAGTGCCTGTAGGCCCCAGACCTCTTCCCCCCCATTACCCAAACCATTTGTTTATTGTGCAGTAATTACAAACCTTCAAGCCTAAAGGCAAACAGGCGGAGAGGCGCTGTAATGATGGAGACATTCATAACAATATATCATAACAGCATTGGAATCAAACAATGAATTTATGTCACAGGATATCAATATCGGCAAGCAGCAAAACAACCAGGTGGTTATTACTTCACAGTGAGTTGGGGGCTTGTTGGGGGGAAAGGGGGGAATATGCACTTGTTAAGGTAGGCCATTATTGATTTGTAATGAACTTCATTCCCCTTAAAAGCTGGAGTGTTAGCAGGGTAATACGTTGCATTTTATTTAGCAATTTCATGCATGTTTGCTTCACAAGGTTAAAAACCACAATCTGTTCTGAGACCAAAAAAAGAAAGATTTTCTCATTTTCAGCACTCCAGAAGCCATTTAATGCTCCCTGTGTTAGAGTGGCAATCCCTATTACCGCTGGATAAAGTGTACCCTTTTTTATTTGAAATGAAAATGTCAGTAATTTCTTTTGAGATTGATGACTCCTTACACGCAGGCCCAATAAATGAAAAATTGATGAGGCTCAGTTCTCTCTTTTAATATTTAAGGCAATATTAAAGTCTCTCTTACATCTCATGGAAATAGTTTTATTTAAAAGGAATAAGACCATTGGGCATTGTTTACTGAACACCTCATGCATGTTTTATAAACCCGGTGCCTCTTAGAGGAATTCAAAGGCCCTTGAAATCGTTACTGTTTTGCAGTAAGTATAAAACGACTTAAGAGGAAGTCGAATGGCATCAGCATTGTTGTGTTGCTGCTCCCTTGTTGTTGAATGTGAGGCTGCTTTGATGAGGGTTCCAGTGGTGGATAGCGGTGCCAGAATAAAGAAGGGAGGAGGGAGTTGCACAATAAATGGCTGAGATTTTATTTCTTCTATTGGGTCGTAATGTGTGCTCGGTGAGGAAATTGATGTTTAACGTGGCTGAGCGGACGAACGGGATGAATTGCCATTTAAAACAAAGAGCCGTGCAGGTTGAAAAGCAAAGGGGAGGAGGGAGACGAAGGGGGAAGTTAGAAGTAGGACAAGGAGAGGAAGCCACTCGAATTGTTCGGGTAGTTTAAAACAAGCCAGAGGCAAGGAGAGTCCCATGCAAAGGCAGAAAATGATACCCAGGTATTACTGGCTAAATTGTCTCGGTTCAAATAGTTCTTCAAATGGGCTGAAACAGGGAGCTCGTATATGAAAATACACAATGGAGCAAATCGAGCAAAGGAGTTCATACCGCAGAACAAAGCTTGACCTGTGATGACTTCCATGGCTTTTTATGTACATTGAAAGCGAAATAATGCTGCATAAAGCTTTGGCCTCCAGTTAAATTACTGACCCCAAAATATTTTAAAGGTAGATAGTGGGAACTTCAAGGGAACAAAACCCTGTCGACATCGTTTATGGCATATTTATGATGCCGCTCTATTATTATGGTTACATTTTTTTGTTCCCCTGACCGAGATTTAAGTACAACTGTAGTCTAAATTTTTTATAAACAAAATTGTCTGCGTGCACACTCACACACATACACTCTCAAACGCACACACTCCAACAGAAAACATCATATAGTGGAAAACCTCCTATACCAGCAGGACACAATCAGCAGCTCCAAGTTGAGGAGCCCATTACATTGTAGTGGTGGTTAACAGGGACATTCGAACTGAGAACCAAGATACTCCAGCTCCCATTTAGACAAATTAAATCAAGTCCCATAATGCTTTATGTATCTGTTGCCTGGGTTACACATCCTAGCACACCAGGCCCCTTGATGGAGGATGGAATGAAGCCTTTTATATCAGATGCTTCGACAACAGGGGGTGACTACTACCTGCCAACTATTATCAAAGGCACTGGTTTCATAGCCCTGCCATATTTTTTGATTGATCTAAATTACACGTCAGTGAGTGCTGCAGTAACATGATCTATAAAGAGATAGCGACTACTTGTACATTATTAAACTCCCCGAGCGGCTGCTCTGCTTTTGGATTGCTGTAATTATCTGTGCTGGAGGCACAACAAGTGGCCCAAACACAGCTGTTAGCCTGCCTGCGCACCCCAACGCTGGTTGGCATTAATTGTTTCTGAACAGAAGCTACATTTGGCAGAGGTTAACATTAAGAGGAGGGGTGGAAACATGCCTTTATGTCTGTATATAAAGAGGACGCATGCATACACTTTTATATTATGTATTTTTTTGCACTTGTTCTCGCACTTGATTATTTTTCTCACTTTGATTTTATTTCAATACAAAAGAGGAAAAGTATCATCAGAGTGGAGCAAAACTTGAAGTTTCGGGAAAAGGTATTTGTGGCAACAGTGTGGTCCCAAAATCCCCCCCCAAAAAACGGTTTGCTAGAGGAAGTGGAGGATGTGCAACTGAGCTGATATTCCTCTTTACAATATCCCATGAACAGAAATTAATCAGCCATTGGCGCTTTATATCTCTTAAAGGCAGAATTTCCAGTAAATCCTCCTGGCTTTAACAGTAACTGCCTGTGGCCTTTTGACATCCCATATACCCCATCCTGTAAGAGACAGAGAGAGAGGGAGAAAGAGAGAGAGAGTCAGCAGGAGACGATGGCATTCTGGGAGGCCTGAGGGACCTCTGTGGGACTCTGGTGTGGGTCATGTGACCCATGGTGTCCGACACTGTGGCACCAGCCAGGGTTTGTGGCCAAGTGCTGGTGTTGTGGTGACAGAGACGGTAAACAGGATGTATCGGTTTTACCGCAGCGCCTTTCTTTACCTCAGAACAGATCTCTGTATTGTGAGTGCATGCTGTACATTGCTCTGCAGCTACAGCAGAGACGGAGCATGAAAAAGTGAAAACTTGCTGTTAGGCCTACAGGTAATAATAGCTCTATTAAAAATCATGGGAATTCCAATTACCTTCTATAGGGCTCTTCTGTAGCGGTTTTATGTTAAAAGCAGAACATGCATGTAAACAGATTTTTTATTAAAGGGAACCCATATACAAGCCTCCATAATGTGTTTGTCTTGGTTTACATCATCCCACGCCGTCAATGTCTTTTGCTTGCAAGGCTTATTTCATATGGTTCACCTTTTACGAGGACTGCTTGGGAGTGGAACAGCAGATGCAGACATTGAATTCGAATTCATACAAGGCAGACATAATATCAGGCAATATAGAGGCAGACAGAGAGGCTATTGAAATGCAAATAGACTGCTGGGGCCGCGGCAGCAGGGAAAAGAAATTGGCCAGGATGACAATGCAAGTAAACCACTCCAGTTTGTCAAGAAGGCCACGCTTTGTCACAAAACTGGGAATGGATTTCAGTACAAGTGCTGCTACAGCACTAAAAAGAATAATATTCAAAAATAGGAGGAAAGGAGAAATAAAATAGTTGCCCACTGCACAACTCTCATGTTAAGATTGAGAAATGCCTGTAAAGTTAGCGTTTTTCAGTTTATTGCTGTGTGTTTTCCAAGGCACCCTCTTATGTGTGCTGGTTTATGGTGGACCATGAGTGTGAGCGATGTTGAAAGTGAGAGGGATACAGTGTGCATGTACCGGTGCTAGTGTAAATGCGCACTTTCTTCATGTTTCATTCTCCTCATGAGTGGCCTTTCAGTTCATGGTGTGTTTTGTTAGTCAGGTTGGCACGCTCCATCAGGAGGAGGGACACAGAACTGGGAGGCCTCACCGGACCCTCAGCCATAATAAATTACCTACAAGTGCTGCAGAACAATAACACAAAAAAGTGCGAGCCATCCATTTCGCCACCATTTACAAGAAATCAATATCAATACTTAATGCAATGCGGATGAAAAATGAGCAGAGATACAGGGGCATAATGCAAGCTCAAATGAAAGACCTCGGAGTGCTGCTTCCCAAGGGTTTGGGGGATGAGGAGGGAGGCGAGATGTGGGGAAAAAAAACCTGAACTGTGAGAAAGATTGCATTATACCTTTTGTTTTTGTCCCTCGTCTGTTTTATTTTTTTTTGGTTGTAGTTTAAGTTTCATAATAATCTTTTCTCGGCTTGGTTGTTTAATTGTTAATCAATGTGCAACTTTGGCTCGAATCAATCCAGGACAGAACATGCACAAACATCTATTTAAAATATTCAATCTTTTAAAAAAAACACTTAATGCTGAATTTTTGCACTTTTTCAACTTACCATAGCGACAATGGAGGAGACCATCTAAGGACTGACGGTTAAGCAGATCAGCTGAACGCGCGGACATTTCCTTAGCAGTCAGCGGAGATCTCTTTACCATGTCACAAATGAATCATCTGTTAAGGATAAACATGATCTATATTTGTCCTCGAGGCACGCTGCATGATGTCATCTCAGCCTTAATGTCCCATTTCATTGTAGTGGTCGGTGATGTATTACAGATCTTAGCACGCTGTGTTGAAAACTCTCAAGCCCTTTTGACTGAACGCTGATAAAGAAATAAGGGAAGTGAGGAGATAAAACAAATACATACGAGCAGATCAAACACGGATGCTAGAGTCTTTTCATGAAGATCTGAATTTGTTTGCTTTTTTACTTCATTTTTACTTTACTTGTCGTATTTTGCATGAAGTGACTGAAGGACTACTTTTTACATCACCAGCCTCAATTAGGCTTGTCATCCATGGGCCGTTTTAAATGGTGCCTTATGTGTTGAAGTTCCTGATGTCTTGCGGTTTGTCGAAGTTTACTTGCTCCCTGGAGGGCTCGCTAGCAGTTTAGTCAAAGTTTACATCCTTTAGCCATTGTCCTGTCTCCCCCGCTAACCCTCGCCTTTGTAGTCCCTGATGGCATATGCAGTATTCAACATATGCAGCACAGTTGTGTGGGTGAGATATGGTCGTGCCCACACAGCTCTAAAATTACATCTTTGCTTTGGAATACACGTGCTTTTTGAGTGGTACCTTCTTTTTTTGTTTTATGGAGGCTGGGAAAAAAAGCATGCATGATGAAAAAGGCAGATTCTGATATGAAACAGTGAAATCTGAAACCTGTTCAAGTCAAGCTCAATATGAATCCTTTTGCTGCTTCTACTGTTGTTTCCATCCACCTCCTGCCTTTTTTTCTCTCCCCTCCAAGTGTGCTTGCCTCAGTTCCTGGCGTCTGTCACCAGTAGATGGCACTGCAGCCAAGTTGTCAGGCCCATGCAGCCACCAATTTCACCTGCCAGCTCTGGCTGCCAAAGAAAAAAGTGCAAATGTATTTGTTTCACCCTGGCTCTGAGGGCTTTTTCAGCCGTTGTGCTCAGAGGCCAGATGCAGTGTGTGTGACACAGAGAGAGAATATCAATAACCAATATGCTCACAGGCCAGTGGCCGCCGGTTCCAAGCCCTTTAAGCACACGGCGGCGATTCCCCTTTTTAAAATCTGTCCCTATTCAAATTACACCCTCGTTGCCCTGAAAACAAATGATCACGGCTTTGGTGATAAGCAGCCAAAAACGTAGCATTTTTTGTTGTTTCTCCCTCTTTGTACTCCAGTTACTCGTGTTACGGGCCATCAAAAGCACTACGTATATTCTTTACTATTACGTCTGCCTACCTCTGACTTATCAAAAGGCAAATAACATCAATTAGTCTTTGGAGGATAGAGTATTTTTGTATTGTTAAAGGCCTGGTGTCGAGTTCTGAAGGGAGCCATTGTCCCTTCTTGAGCTGGAGTCCTTTAGAGCGCATAAGTGTTTATTGAACTCAATAGAAAGCGCCGGGACAAAGGGACCTGATATTCCTTACTCACTTGCTGCATAGTTTGTATCATAATTTCACCATAAGCTGTTGCGATCAGTGCATTGTGAGGAATTTTGGCAGCCATTCAGCGTGGCTCTTTGAACCCGAGCTGGCCCGGTTGTGTTGCGGGTTTCACCTGGGTACTCTTAAAGACCAATAATAACCAAACAATGGCGCCGACTTTGAGCGTATTCGGGATTTTTTTGTGTGCGGAATTAGGAGGTTATCTGGTGCGGTTGCGACATGGTTGACAGAGTGGGGTGAGCGCTGAAAGGACTGCGGTTTGATATGACATGCGAAGGCTGGCCATTGTTGTGGTGTTGAGCTGCGGGCAAAGAAGAAGAGAGTGCTCAGATTTCTTAAAAAAAAAAACGTAAAGCAAAAATGATCCGATATTTGTAGCTGGAATGTTGCAGGAATTCTTCTTCAGTTGGTGCAATGCAATCAAAGCTTCCAAACGGCAAGCAAACTAAACCAAGGTAATGGAATATATAAGAATAATACCATAATCTAGAATAGAAAAGCTAGAAAATCATGTTATCCGCCACAAATCTCAAATGTGCATGTATTTGAATTGTTAGGATTTCGATTAGGAATACACCTGGAATCAAACAGGGCTATGTGTTACACTCCCAGACAGATAAGTAAGTGATATTGCAGAGCAGAGTGTGACAAAGTTCACTCTGTTGTCCCTGTGTTGCCCCGGGCAGGATGAGCTCATGGCTGCGCAGTATGGAATCAAAGAAAAAGTGTTTGGTTGAACTGAGGGTGGACCTCGGTGTCGCAGTGTCGGTGCTAACATCAGTGAAGAACACACACCAGTGCCTCACCATTGTTTTTTTGAATGGCTGTATCACTGTAACAGGTCATGTAAAACACACCTTTGTGCTCACAGGCCATTAGCACTGTGTGGTAACTGGTGGGGTTTGGTTTTGTTTCTCTTTGCTGCTTACATTTTAGAGGAATAATTGAACATTTTGGGGAATGTGTGCATTTATTTTCTTGCTGATCGTTAGATGAGAACTTGACATCACTTTTATATCTCCACATTAAACATAAAATTGTATTCATGGCATTGTTAGCTTAACGTAGCATCTCTAAATCCCACTTATTAACATATTACATGTCCTGCAGTTCAAGTGAGGGTATTCCCCAAAATGCCCAACTATTCCTTTAAGGAGCAAACTGAAGGTGGTCCTTTTTATTTCTTTTATTTTCCCCACTTTGTGCTCAAACTGTGATTGCAGCACTCCAAGTGTATTTGTTTGTATTGCAATTTGAGTTTAAGTGTAAAGGTTCAGCGTGTTTGCTCATTTTGAAGCAGTCGGTGCAGCGAATTGCAACTTAATTGCAAAAATGCAGCTTGACGTCGAGTGATATTAATTTCTCTGGTGTTGAAATTCGGGGGTCATCAAACCAAAAAATTTCAATGACTACACCCACTCAGCTATTTCATACTGCCCCTTTCCATTTAATATCCCTAAATTCTGAAGCTTCCTTTCTACTCCACCTACCCTGATCCGTTCCTTCTTTCCTTCACCTCCTCCTCCTCCCCCCCTCTGCTCTCTCCAGTGATGATTTTTTAGATCACTTCCATTAACACTGGCATGCTGAGCTCTAATTACTCACTCACTCAGCGTTCTGGGCTGCCTGCCGCTCGTTTGGGTAAGCAATGTGGCCCGTTAGCAAGATGCTTGTTAACTGAATGCACTTAATTATATAAGAAGATAATTACATGTAAATGTTGCATCTAAAAGCAGCCATCCAGCCCCGCTTGCTGATTTAATAGGTGCATGTTTAGGATCCCTGTTTTGTTTATTTTAGAGTGAGGGGATTAATTGCTTGCTCTGATGAATCTGCTGGATATTGTCTCCATGGTGGCGCATGGCCCAGTCACATGACGTTTATGAAAAAATAGAAATGTTAACCATAATTTTAACCGATTCAAGGATATATATGCATGTTTCAGTACAACCAATATTAAACAAAGTCACTTGGATTCTTGCCTTAAGGAGCAAAGTGGAATACTTGTTAACAACATGATCTACCAAGACTAACCTGCATATCAGTCTTTCTCGATGTATAAAAAGGGAAAAAAACTAGCACGACAATGACTCATTTATCAATATTCTATTGTTCAGGGCAAATGATGCGGCTCTAAGCTGAATTTCATTCAAGCTCCTGTCAAATGAAGGATTATTTAGTGTGTTTTAAGAAGGTGGAGTGCAGGGTGGAGATAGGGGTCAGAGTTGGAGGGCTCCCCGGGGAGGTCCTGAGGGTCTCGGGGACATCAGTCGTCCATTATGAGCTAATCAGGAGGGGGGAGTGTGCGACTGTGTGTGTGCCTCAGTGTGTACTGAGGAAAGGACGGAGAGAAAAGGAGCCACCACCACGTGTTGTGTGTGTGTCCATGTGGTTGATGTGTGTGTGTGGTGGTGGGGGGGGACGATGAGGCCTTCGCATCTCTTAATCTCTCAGAGCAGCAGAAGGCAGGATCCCCCAGGACGTCATCCACGGTGGTTCTCTCCCCCATGAGCACTGGATGGACACCTTCAGCCTCCAGATGCTTCCAGTTCGATACAAACCCCAAGACTGACATCCACCCGTACTCTCACAGGGCTCTTTGCACTGCCCTGGGGACCTGCTGTGTTAAGAACATGATATAGTATTTACAAAAAAATATTTGTAAATGGAAGCCGTTTGGCTGTCCATGCTGCTGCTGCTGCTGCTGCTTCAACATGCTGCCGTCTTAGGGTGGAGGGATAAATGTCAGGAGATGTATGCCCCAGACGCTTGGCCCGGACTGCTTCTGTCTCATCCAGTCAAGCCGACGTGTCCGCTCTGCGACTTTAAATCTCCCGGCTGGAGACAAAACAGCTACTTCACGTACAGCGACAGAAATGAACCTTCATGACTCAAAGTGCATCCACAACATTAAGTCATATTTCATTTCACGCGGCTTGTTGGCGCAACGCTGCAGCGGATGTGAGTCTGTGAAATTTCCAGTAAAAATGCAGCACTTTTTTTCTGAACAAGCACTTTCAGATAATAAATTGATGTTTCGATTAGATGGGCTTTATTCGTGACCACTCAGGAAACAAATACACCACAAGAAACAAAATATTGAAAGAGAAAACTCAACAGAAAACCTCCATTGATTTTCTTTTTTTTTTCTCATAGAATGAGAGGAAAAAAGCCCATAGCTATGATGCGCTAAAAGCACTAATAGAGCTGTATATGATAAACTGATATGCCCTGTTTGTGTTACTGTTACAGTGGAAAGTTTAAAATGTCATACCCGGTAAAGCCGGAAATCTTCCAGGTTCAGTTGATCATTATTTTGCAATATTCAGGGTTGCTGGTTGAGAAATCAAAATTGATGTTGAACCATACTCAGTTATGATTTTAAGATGACAGGATTGTGACATTCTGTCAACGGCAGGCTATCCAGTTGTGATGACCGAGAAGCCATTTTTGAGATTCCTTGAAAAGATAACAGTTTATTCCTGAGAACACTTAATTACACTGCTTGTTTGCAGTGTTCATTTGGAGGATACATGGATTGGTAGCCTGTAAGTAGAGGCTGCTCAGGGAGGATTGGGTGTATCAGAGACACCTGATCCATCCCCAGGCGCACTTTTACAGCCTCTGAAATGAGACGCATCTTTGATTTGCTTGCCCTGTAAACAGACAGGGACATGAAGGAGCTCTGGTCTCAGCCTCGCTCCGAGCTGCCAAAGATTCACTGCCTGAAAAATGGACACAGTCACCCTCCTGACTCTGACACATTTTTTTTAACACCACACTGCCGTATTAGATGGCTATTGAAATGGTGGTTTTGCCAGTGTTGGTGTAATTGGAAACTTTGTTAACACACTCATTGAGGAAATGTATTCATAAGCGACAGTTGGCATCATGATTAACAGCTTGTTAGCGATGTTCACATGTTCTTCACGAGTTATTCTGTCATGATGACAAGCCATTTTTTTTCTTCCTCATAGCATTTGAAAACACAAACACACACACACAGAGAAACACAGAGTGAGTGTGAGACAGCACGGATTCTTGCTGTTTGGGTTCCTTCACACCCTGGGGCCTCCTCTTGGTCTGTCAACATTAGGGCGACGACAGGTCCATGAACCGGCTGACAGCCTCTTGCTGCCGGGCCACCACTCTGATTAGACTGTGCGACATATTCAGAGGAAAGATAAAACCGCTATGGGAAAATAGTTAGCTTTAGATTGGGGCGATAGCAAAGTGTCAGCGGTATGTTGTCGTCTGAGCGGAGGATCTAATAACTTTTACAGTTGGTGCCTTGAGCACACTGAACAGGTTCTGCGGTTTGAACAGGATGTTATGTACAATAAAGCTTTGTAAGGGCTGCTTTAATAGCACATTAACATCTTTCCTGAAATGTAAGAAAATACATTTAAAAAAAAAAAAAACACAGTGAGGTCAA
This sequence comes from Chromis chromis, assembly GCA_900302755.1. Classification (NCBI taxonomy): domain Eukaryota; kingdom Metazoa; phylum Chordata; class Actinopteri; family Pomacentridae; genus Chromis; species Chromis chromis. Next base: position 175 of record OMNN01001677.1, on the reverse strand, counting down.
TTAGTATTTGGCATTTGCATTGATTACTCTGTTATGGTGTTGCATAAATTGTATGTTAAATGTATTATTTACCACTAATGTAATGTAACCTCATCGATAATAAATAGCAACGTATAAGTAGAGTTTAAAAGAGATTAATATTGCGGTTAATTAATAACGTAGTAGTAGGCTGGCT
>OMNN01001675.1:0-15107 GCA_900302755.1 Chromis chromis | reverse complement strand
GGGGGGGAGGGAGAAAAAACGAGAGGTGATTGACCCCTTTGTGTACGGCAGAGTCGATGCGTGAGGCTCCCAGCTGATTCGCTCAGTAGGGTGAACTCAGAGGGCTGCATGTGCAATTGTCTGCGACACATGAGGCAGTAAGAAAACTTCCAGAGGGGTCTCTTTGAAGAGCACCTCTGGTTGCATCAAATTCAAAAACTGTGACGGGGGGACTTATTTTTGAATATGAACAAGCGCGCTGCAGGACCACCACTTCAGTAGATAAAAAAAAAAAAAAAGTCAGCTGCAGCTCGCTAATGCAGAGCCAGAACAAAAGCCTGTATGAGTCTTTGATGACCTAATGTACTGCGGGTTTTTGCAGATTGTTATACATATCATTACCCTTTACTTTTCTTCTCTGACTCCTTCGACTCTTTTCTTTTTCTTCTTTTCCTCCAAACAGAGTCGACTGTATTCTTCCCTGAACAGATCCACTCAGTAGAGGAAGATGTTGGGGAGCTTTTCATCCCGGTGCACCGCAGTGGAGACATCAGCGAGGAGCTCATGGTGGTCTGCTACACACAGCAGGGTATGGACCAGCCTTTTCTCACCTCATCTAACCCATTTACCCTCAGTCTACCTGCCTGCCTGCCACCTTGCTGCTGAGACTGATCAATTCAGATGGTGAATGTTATTATTTAAAGCTCACTGAATAATTCCTGACTACATATGCTGTATTATGATTAACGGATTTGAGGCATAAGTTTAAAAAAAAAAAATCAGTTTTTCAGGGATACTGCATATATTAAAGACCTGAGAGTGAAGTGCGCCTCAGTGTTTTGTTCTGGCTATCTTTTGTTTACATTTAGCTCAAAGCGTATGCCTTTAAATCTGATACCCACATTGTTTTAATGTAATGTTAATGTATCCGTGTGTAGGTGGGCCGTTGGTTGCATCTGCTGTGCTGTTGGAAAGTAGCACTGAAACCTGTTTAAAACACTGTCAGCCCACTGGAAGAGAAGCAGTTCACACAGCATTTGCATTTTCACAAATCACATGCGGCACCATAAGCTCAGCAGCATCGAACTTAGCTGTTAGACAAGTTTTGCAGTAATTAATACTTGCGTGCATCCTCTATATCATCCTCCTTTCTTTGTCATGATTCAAACTGACTATTAATTACTTTTTGCAGCTGATGAAGTTGACAACGTGTGAAGTGTTAGAGATTTTTTTTAAGCAATTTTGGCAACAACTTGAAGGAAACTCAGCTTGCAGAAGCTTAGGCTGAATAACCTACTGATGGTAATAGTGCTAAGCATCAGTAGGCTTGAGTGGCTAAACTTCTAGACTGACCCAATGGGTTTGCACTTACTTAAAGGGCAAACTTTAGGTACATTTAAATTTATTGGGGAAAGTACATTGTTTTCTCATTCGTGACAGATAATAACTTGATGTGCCCAAATCCTTTTTTAATCTTTATTGTGGTAATCTTTTAAACCAAATTTAGTAAAATATCAACATATACATAAAAATTATTATGTTAGACACAGTCCATCATCGGCTAAAATGTAGCTGATCACTCAGTATCCTGAATCACTTCTCTCAGACATTTTATGCACAGAGGGCTCAGGTTTTGCTTTCTTTTAACCCCTTAAATCCGGAAATGGTTCTTGAAACTCTCAGATCATCCAAAAACGCACTTGGGAAAACTTCTCCATTTCTCCACCCCCAGACCAGAGTTAGACTTGAAAATCACCTTATTCTAGCCTACTCATTTTATTTCCAGTAATGTATCGTACTTAATTTTATTGCCTTTCTATCAGGCACTGCAATTCCTAATGTTATGTAATGTTGTGTTTTTGAGCAATATTTGGCAAAAGAATTTTCTCCAGGAAGTTTTGTCTTATCTTATCTTCAACAAAACAATAGACACTTTTACTTCCACCTTATAAAAACTGTGAATCAGTGAGTAAAGAATATTCTTATAACAATGAGTCACCGACACTCAACTGTTATTCAACCTGTTCTAAAAATTCTCAACTGCAGCTCTACCAAATTCGCTGCAGCAGAAATAAAACACAGAAATGCTACTTCCGTTTGAGTCATAGCCGTGCAACTGCTGATTCTTCTGTGAGTGTGCCACGCTTTGGCAAGCTTTAAAAAAAGATGCCGGTTGCCTTTTATAACAGATAAATCCTGGTCCCAGTAGAGGGATCTTTCGGGTGAAAGGGGTTAATTCTGCCCCAAACTCCTCAAACCTGTCATCGTCCTCACCTCTGCTCTTGTTGATCCCCCTGAAGGTTCTGCCTCGGGGACTGTTCCCACCACTGTCCTGTCTTACTCGGACTACATCTCCCGTCCGGAGGAGCACAGCAGCCTCCTTCGTTTTGACAAGGGTGAGCGGGAGAAGCAGTGTCGCGTGGTGATTATTGACGACTCGCTGTACGAGGGCGAAGAGAGCTTCAATGTCACTCTGTCGCTGCCTGTCGGGGGACGTCTGGGAATGCACTACCCCACCACCAAAGTCAACATCTTGGAGGATATGGATGACGGTAAGGCACGCACGCAGATGATGTACTATCTATCTTTACATCTCTCACTCAGTCGATAATTAGCTGTTTGTTCCTGACCTCCCTCACTTACTCATTGCCTCTATGTTTCTATTTCCAGTGATCTTTTCCACTAGTTATAATATCTTTATAGAGAAAATTAGAAAAAAAAATCGGATTCTGGTTAAACAGTTTGTGAATCACAGAGGTTACACAAGGTCCCAGTGCAGAGATTGAAAGGATTTAATTTATTTCTGCTCGGCTTCATCGTTAACCAGCATATGCTTATTTGCACTCATTCAGGCACGTTTAAGCGCGGTGTGTGGGTGTCGGTTCACAGTGTGAGAATCTCTGGCGGGTTTTTTTTTTATTGTCCTCAGAGCCTTTATATCACAGAATTTCTCTTAATTAAGCTTGTTTACAATCAGAGTGGGTGTTGAGGCGTGCAGGATTAGAGTTCTGGAAACACCCTGACAGAGGACCTGCAGACGGATTGAATCAAACTCCTGTCTTGCTGCTATTTTGACAGTTTTTAATTGCAGTCACATCGGGGGTCCAGTGGGACTACATCATCGCACATGTCCCTTGTCTGCTTTCATCCGGTTCCACCATCGTATGTACAATGTAGATTGAATGTTCTGAAAGGCAGAATATTGTGTAGAAGATGTGTCTGGGGACCGACAAGCCTGCTGGGAAATACCTATTCCAATCTACAGGCTTTCTTCACCATCTCCCTATTCTGCATTGATTTACTTTATAGACCTCACAGAGACAGATTGATGTTGCCGCTCAAGGTTTTTTCTGCTAAATGCCGTAATATAGATTGTTACAATAAAACTCGTGCTTTTTTGTCGTGCTTGTAGAGATATGCGAGCGTCGGTGAAATAAATTTGGGTCAGATACCAGCAATGCATCAAAGAGTTTGACTTTATTTCATCAAGGCCATAAAGAGAGTCTCAAGGAAGTATTTTCTGTCCTCATGCAGACTGTGGCTCTTATTCTAAAGGCTTTTAAAGCTCACCCGCCCATTTGGCTTTTAACTAGACAAATGCAAACTGTCAGACCTAAAGCACTGCAGCGGCAGCCAATATTTTAGGATAAAGAAGATGCATTAGCAAATAAATGTATGTAGTATGAGTGTAAATGACTTTTTTCCCCCACTGTCTATGTGTGCTCCGCAAGTATGAACACAAATGTGCCTTCTATTTTAGTGTTCTCTTACCTTGATAAGTAAAAATTGACCTAATTATTCTTCATATTCTCTAGCTGGAAATGAGTGCCTACGTTCCGCTGCCGTATAAAATAACTATACAGGAAAAGAAAATGTTCTTCATGTGCTCTTCAGCAGAGCAAGGAGCTGTGTTAAATTAAAAGCCTTAATTAAGTTAAGCATATTTGTTAAAACGCTCACCAGTTCTGACCTTGCAGTAAAAACAGATTACATCTTTACACAGAACATGCGTCACGTAACAAACTAGCAAACTGTAGAAGGAAGTTATCAACACAAGTTTGAGCCTAAAAAAGCCTTTTTTGCAAGATTCGTATCCAGGTTATGATTAAATCTTAGAAAGATGAAGTCTTATTTCACACACTACTTTCCCTTTAGAATACTCTCCGTCTTCCTTTTCAGTCGCTCTTTCATTTTTTTTTACATGAACTGTTTGTGTCAGGAAGAATAGTGTCAGAGAGGACTCATCACGCTATTAACAAACTGCATACTGGGAAAAATAAAACAATGACGACTTACAACCGAGAGCTCATTTAGGGATACAAACAATTGTGCCAAATTGACTGTGTGCGCGCGTGCAGAGGCATCTGGGGGCTAGTTAACAAGAAACATGACACACTGTCTGATTGTTGGTAAATTGTCAGAAGACTTCAGTCTTGGTGCCAAGTTCAAAGGAATGGAAATGTGTTTGTGAAAGCCCAGCTCCAGTGAGAGATGATGTGTCATTTTTAGCCTCCCAGAGGATAATACTGCGCCTGACAGTGCTCTAATACCTGCTCCCAGGCAGTCAAACTACAGCCTCCTTCTCTTTAGTGCCGGCTCAAATCTCCAAGGAAAATAACGAAACAAGAGGGGCAGCGGCGTGTGTTTACTTGTGTACGTAGGTTTCCCCGCGTCTGCATGCGTGTCAGTGTGACTCCCTACACCGGCACCCAGTTAGACCTTAAATTCTGCATCAAAGGTAAAATCGTGAGAGAAGCACTTGAGAAACTCTTAACTGTGACTGCTCGTGCTCTCTCTAGCCCCATTTTTCCTTCCCCCAGGTCAAAGTCAAGTTCAGTCTGCTGCTCTCCTTCCATCTATTTCTCTACTACCACCACTTTCTCTCTTCTCTCTTTTACACGCACTTTCTCTCACTTCAGCTAAAAAAAAAAAAAGGCCAAGGGATGTCTGCTCGATTTAGTACTTTATCAGATTAAACTCTACAGTACCTGTCTCCCTGAGTGTTGTGCTCTGCATGGCTGCACACTTTGCCTCAAAGTGAGTGTTGTCATCTCCTTGTACCCTGCCAAGGAGAGAGGACACTCAGGTTTTTCGGTTGGGTGCATATGACCACAGCTGAGTTTGTGGAATTGTAGATTAGCTTGGAGTATTTCTTGGAAGCCCAGTTCTTCATTTCAATATTAGGACAGCCTTACTGCTGGTCACACCGAAGCGGCTGCATTGCTGGCTAGTTTTTACGGCCTTGCTGGGGGTGGGGGAAGTGGAGTTATTTTCCACTTCAGGAGGTGGATTGCAGGTTGGATTTAGAACAGGAGAGATGTCAGTTCACCTGTTGGGTCACACTTTCTGCTCTTAAACTCTTATTAAAAAAAATTTACCAACATTTTACCATTATGCATATATGCCATTTTCCACCACATATCTTAGTAGCATTTAAGTCTCTTCTCTCCCATTTTATTCACTCTCTTCTTTAATTTTGTCAGCAATTTAGCATCTAGCAAAACAAAACCAGGAAACAAGTTAACCCAATAAAAGATTTCCAGTCTCTCTACATATTAGTTTGTGATCCATGTTCCATTTGAGGAGTTGTTAAAGTCAATTTTCAGTCATGATTAACTGCCTTAAAACTCATCTCTGTTTATCAAAAAAAATAATTTATATGCCATAAAAATATTCACTTCCTGCCTTAAAATGTCTTAGATGTAACTCTACACTGTTGTTTCCTTTGAAATGTGCAGATCTATAAAGTCCCTGCCTCGTTTTCCATCCACCCCTCCCTGCTCACTGCACCTGGAGCACACCAGCTCACCTATGACTCTGTCCAAACACTGTAAAACTGTAATATTGCAGAAATTCTGCCACACATGTTCTAACTGGAAACTGATTCCCAGGAAGAACAATGATATTTATAGCCCCACTCTGCAAGTTAACTGCATCGGTTTCTTACCTATGAAACCTGTCTGAATCTATGTTTTTGTCATTGGGAGGATGTAGCTTCAAGGAAATGTTAAAACCATGGACTTGACTGCTTATTTCGCTCATGATATGTATCCCAGCATGTAAGAAACACCTTAAGGACATGTTAACAAGGTTGAAGTCGAAAAAGGTAAAACTGACCAGTATCAAGAAGTAGAGAAATGCTCAACCGATCTGTATTCCCCTCTGAACTTTAACCCCAGGCACTAATGTGGAGTTCAGGAAAAAGCGCTTTGGGGTCCAAAGTAGCATTTACAGACAGATTTGTCCTATCAGCTGGCCTCCTTCCAAAAGCAGGGGGCCCTTCTTTAAAAGGACAGCTGAGAATGCTCTATAAACTGTATTTAAAGGTGCAGAGACACACAAATGGCTACAGACACCCACACAGTTGTAATTATCACAATTTGGCTTTACACCTTCACCAGCCTTCACACACACTTCGGAGTGCTAAACCACAGGCATGGCCCCCCGGGGGAGAGGAGAGGATGCAGTTCTCATTCATCAGTCATCACTCAACTCCCTCTCGTGGTGCCGAGTTGGGTGCAGTCGAGACATGTGTGAATACAGACATGTATATTAGCATTCAAGCAGAAGCGTCCTCTCCGAGTATAAAGGAATGTTTGCCAGATTGCTTACATACAGCGCTTACAGATGTGCTATATGGTTCCGCTGTTGTTGTTGAGGCATGTAGTAGCATAGAACTTATAATCATCCAGAGAAAAAAAACGCTTACAAGCCCCCTCTGTGTTCACCAGTGTACTTGGTCAGAGGTTTTTCTATCCATGCGTTTTTCCCACCTACACAATCTGTGGTTTTCCCTTTTACTCTGCCACTGTGCAAATACACAAATTCTATTTGCATTACAAACCAGCCACCGCTACATCTGTTAGGTGAAGCCTGGTGTGTAGGAGGAGCAGGTAAAAGAGAAAGACAGATGCAACCGAGGAAACAAGTCTTTAGATGGAGACAGAGGGCACAGGCTGCACTTGATGTGTGACGATATGCTCACAGGATATTGTTGCCCTGAGCTGACGCTTATTTTGCCAAGTTGCTAGTCAAAATGTAACTACAGTCATTTTTCCTCAGTCCTTTAGTAATGTACACTATGCTGAGCTTCTGTTATCTGGCCCAGTTATGAGTATATAAATAACATATGAAAGTTTATATATGAGTAAAGTAAGATTCAGGAAATATAATATCTCTGGACTGTTGAGTGTTTGATCGTGACACACACAAAAAAAACAGATAATATGCGTACTATTTTTGGATTATATGACAGAATATAAGAAACAAACCCGAGTGAGAACGAGTAGCAGCTTAAAATGAAGACAGAAGTACTTTTATTCCGTCAGGTTTTTTTTTTTTTTGACTTGAGGAAGGGGCAGGAGGGGGGCTTGTGAGAGATGAAGCTGTCAAATACACACTGGACTGCCTCCACTTTGCTGCCTCAGGAAACGATGCCAGTTCAAACAAGCCTTTGAGCAGTCTGGGGGGCTGCTTTCTCTCCGTCTCACTATCTCACTACTCCACATTCAGAGAAAAACACACACACATGGAAAGAAAAGCCTTGTCTTCAATACTAACTGCATCCGTATTTGTTAAAAGCACTTAATTCCTCTGTCAGAGGAAACAATGGCAATTAACCATGAGGTCGGGTGAGAGGGCAGGAAAGGTTGAAAGGTCACGCTTCCCTGCGGTTTAACTTCAGACTAATGGGCTGTCGCTTTTTGACCTCCGTGTCCGGCTGCTGGCTTTACAAATGAATCCTGCCAGACTGCGGGTGGCTGCTGACAAGCCCAGATTACCACAGGTGCACTCCTAAAGAGAAAAGATGACATTAAAACTAGCAAAAAAGTAACTAATTACAAATTTTGCTGCTATAGTAGGTCACATGAGGTTGAATGCCATTAAACAGAATTTTAAGATAACTTTATTATTCATTATTAACTTTATTGATCACTCACCAGGGAAATTCACATTTTGAGTGTAAATCTGCTTTTTCACGTTGAGTTTTTAAGACGACTAACAGGAGGAAGTAAAGGACACATGTGCACTGATCTGAAAGGCTCCCAGAGTATTTGATATGCCTGGACACAATGAAACTGCATCAGCAAACACATTCATGGGCAGGGATCTCAAGCTGACACAAGTTATGAAATTATTATTGTGTGGAATAAACAAGATTTTCGATTCCTGCGACTCTTTTTTTTTCTTCTTTTCTCTCCAGCTCCAGTGTTTTACTTTGGAGAGGTGGAGTATCATGTGGATGAGAGTGATGGGTACGTGGAAGTCAAAGTGTGGAGGACGGGAACCGATCTGTCCAAGACTGGGACCGTCACTGTCCGCTCTCGCAAAGCAGAGCCTGTTTCTGCAGAAGGTGAGCGCCTATCGCTTCTGGCTGATTAGAAATTATTCAATTAAGCCTTAATTATCATTCTCATCACCTTATCATTGCTCCCTGTCCTTCTTCTAGCTGGTATCGACTACGTGGGCATCAGTCATAACCTGGACTTTGCCCCTGGTGTCAGCATGCAGACGTTCAGGGTCACCATCCTGGATGATCTGGGGCAGCCGGAGCTGGAAGGGACCGAGAGCTTTGAGCTGGTGCTGCGTATGCCGGTGAACGGCATCCTGGGAGAACCTGGAAAGGCCACAGTCTTCATCAATGACTCAGTATCTGACTGTAAGTGATTGGATTTGCAGACGTTCGCGGGCCCCAGGGGATGAACCATGCTGAATTTGACGATAACGTGACTTTTCCTCTAGCTCTAGCAGGTTCCGTTTTTGCTTTTAGTGAAATGTCTTGATAATTACGGGAGGAATTGCCATGAAATTTGATATCCATGGTGCCCAGAAGATGAATCCCAGAGAGTTCGATGATCCTGTAATCTTTTTCTCTTGGCTGCTACCAGCACTTTTTACTTATCCTGTGAAATATATCAGCATCTAACTCAGGGCACTGACGCAAAATCGTGTGCAGATATTCACGTAGCCCTTATCAGGATCAATTGTAATGACTACTACCATCATCAGATTAAAATTAAAATTTGTCCAGTACTTTGGTTTATTATATTACCGTCAGCTTAACTGTTGACTTGGCAAACTAACTCGCTGAGCACGTTATAGTACTATACTGATGCAACATATTACCTATAAACAGCCTCATTTTATTCTGTATAAACAATATGTGCATGTTTTTGTCAGATCTGAAGTATAAAGTTAATTGTCATTGGTGAATATACAGTAGCCATCCCAAGAGTTTAAAAAAAAAAAAAAACACGCCATAGAAACATGTTTTCCAAGCTTGTCATGACAACTTCTTTACACTTCAATATAACTGCTTCACTAAACACAACCCAACAATTAATTTGTCACTTTTCTTTTACAGTGCATTCATAGTTCAGTCAGAAAAAAAGCTTTGTTTTGACAGCTGTGTTATTTGATTTGCTTTTTAATATCAGTCTATCCGGGATGAGAGAAATTACTCCTGCCTTTTGTCACATTTGATGACTGAACTATCCTTTTGACTAACAGTGCCGAAGGTCCAGTTCCGCGAGCCGCTGTACTCTGGAGAGGAGAGTGACGGTCAGATCACAGTGACGGTGTACCGCAGCGGCGACATCAGACATCAGTCCTCTGTTCGCTGTTACACCCGTCAGGGCTCCGCGCAGGTTGCCACTGACTTTGATGAGCGACCCAACACGGATGCGTCTGTCGTCAGTTTTTTACCAGGTACTTCAGTAATCACACAGGAACATCACACATGTTTTCTCTAATTTTTTAAAAAACACGTCTTGTGCTGTGAGACTTGGCACCTTTTCAATTAAATAAACAGCTCCTCTGTGGGATGTTTTTTTTTGTCACACATTTTGTGCACACATCACCTACTGTGTTGTCACTTTCTGCAATTTTTTTCTTCCTTTTTCACAAAATATGTGAAACCAGCTTCCTGAAATGAAAAAGGGGGGGAAATAGTTATATAAATAGTTGTATAAATAAGATATTACACGCCGTAGGAATGAAAGAATCATTGTGGAACTTATTCTACCCTTTCTTCGACCTCAAATTTCTTGACATGTCCTGTCAACCGTCTTGCTGCACACTCCAGGCGAAGCGGAGAAGCCGTGTATTCTTTCCCTAGTTGATGATACGCTGTACGAGGAAGGAGAGGAGCTGCGTCTGGTCTTAGGAAGCCCAAAGAGCAACTCACAGTTTGGCGCATCGGTGGGAGCTTTGAATGAGACTCTGGTGACAATCAAGGACACAGCAGACAGTAAGTGACATGAAGACGGGAAGGAGGAGGAAGAGGAAAGTCTGGAATTAAATATGTAGTGAAATAAAAAGTAGTTCATCACTAATTTACCAGCTCAGGCTGTAGATGCAAAGTATACCTGAACATATACCATCTGTGCTAATTTAGAACTGCCACCACCAATGATTGATAAAAGAATGATAATGAACTAATTCAGATTTGATTATATTTTTATCCTTTTTCTGTGCTCCTTAGAACCCATCATCCGCTTTTTAGAAACCAAGTTCAGTGTCAGCGAACCGAAGGAAGCCGGCGCCGTGGCAACTGTGAGGATCCCTGTGGTACGAGTGGGTGACACATCAAGAGTGTCACTGGTGCGAGTTCACACTAAAGATGGGTCAGCAGTCTCAGGAGAGGACTACTACCCCGTGTCTCAGGGTAAATCTCACACATGTACACATACGGGGTGTTGATAGTAAAAAATCCTAGCTGAATACAAGAGACTTTTTATACAAAGCATTGTATTTAAACAGCATTAGTATGCAGCAGTAATGTATATCTGACTAAAAATGCAAAGAAATAATGGAAACTAGTGGACCACAAGCATTGTTTGCAAATGTAAAAAACACTATTGTCATCCTTTAATATGCTGATAAATGCTCGTCCCATAAAACAACTCTAAAACCTTTAACTCTCTGTCTTCCCACTTCTTCTTCAGTGTTATTAAAACATATGATGCAAAGATAACAGGGACCTACTGATCAATATATTACTCTACAACACCACTAGTGGTCCAAACTTCACAAGATACATTACTTCGCTCTCAGTGGCCTGCAGGTGTCCTCCTCATTGATTTCCATTATGCATTTGCAGCGGCTAATAAGAAAAGTTTTGACAAGTGTGAAACAAGGCTCCCTATAGGAATATGAAAGTAATGAAAGTGGGCATAGGGGTTTATTTGGGCAAGGGTCATTAATTTCTAATTTCATCCCAAATGGGGAAAAGGTAATTTCTGCAATAGTCCAGTGGACGGTCATGTAATTTTTAATAGAATTTCTGTATTCTCCATGCTTTGTCAGCAGGGTGAAATCTTCCGTTCTATCCGTTCGGCTTTTAGTGCAGTGAACCTCTCTTAGTTTAATCAAGGCTTGAAATATTTATATGAATACATTGAGTCCATTCAAATCATACCTGCCTACCCACCGTTCAAATTTCCCAGCAGTTTTGAAGCATACGGCGGTGAATTTCTCATTTTGCACAATATTCTTTCTCACTGCAGCACATTTCTAATGCAAAGCTCTATTACTTACTTCTCAAGGGGATGGACCACCTTTGGCACTATGCAAATAGAAACCTGCAATGCTTCTTAGCTAAGTGATATATTCCTCTGAAGCATTACAATGCGAATTGGGATAATCTGCAAGGCCTTTTCATTTTCTGTGAAAATCTGAATTCAGCAGTAAAAGAAAAAGAGAGAAACTCTTGATGTCACCTTTATTACCACAAAAATGTCTGCAATGCAAACTGATGCCCGGCACTTGTAATAATGATTTGTTTGTGTTGCATTGTGTGCTGTATCTACAGTTAGTGAGCTACATTTTAAACTGCTTCCCTTGGTGTTTGTGTGTGTGTCTCTCTTTCTGTGTGTGTGCCCAGACATTGAGTTCAAACAGGGGGATAAGCAGCATGTGGTGGAGGTGGAGGTGCTATTTGATGGAGTCAGAGAAATGAGGGAAGCGTTTACTCTCCATCTGAAGCCTGATGAAAACATGGTGGCTGAAACTCAGGTCAGAAAATGTGCTCATGCTTAACCATCACAAAAAAACCCACACAAAATCCAAGCTGATAGTTATGGATTTTCTGCTTACAAGGTTACAAGGTTACAATTTCATTTAGCAGACGCTTTTATCCAAAGCAACGTACATAGGTAGGTAGGTGGGGCAGCATTAAGGACCTTGCCTAAGGGTCCTCACTGGATACCTGCGCCCTGACCGGGATTTGAACCACCGATCTCCCATGCCAAGGTCTGGGGAGTTAGTCGCTTGATAAAAGAGTAAAAAGATAAACTTTTTTTTTTTTCTGATTTGACCCATATTTAGCAAGATCAGGGGTCTCTTTTACAAGAGTGTCCAGGCCCAGACAACACTTTAGTGTAGTGGTAGCCAAAACCGCAGCGAAAACATTTCACAATAAATAATAGATTATCTTGGAAAGAAAAGAACAGTGAGCAGAAGTAAAAGGGGCAGAAAGAGGGAGATATAAGAGAGGAGTACAAAGAGAAGCTGGGAATGAGCCACAACACATCCACTGATCGTAATTCATGGTGTCTTGACTCACAAACATCTCTGTGTCAGTGTTTTCATCACTCTTAAAGATCTTTTTCTTCTGGGACTAGGTGACTAAAGTGATAGTTTACATCGAGGAGACCAACAGCATGGCTGATGTCACCTTCCCCTCACTGCCTCACGTGGTGTCGCTGCTCCATTACGATGATGTCGCCAGGACGCCAGAAAACCTCCACCCACCTGCCGGATACCCAGTCATCTGTGTCACTGTGAGTCAAGCTGATATTCAGGGAAGAGATATCTTTGGAGTTGAATTGCTCATCCTAAAAAAAAGTAGAGGGAACATAACAGTTAAACTTTTTCCCTTTAATGAAAGTAGCAGGACTTAATCAGGATCCACCTCCTCCACGGGTGGATTTGTTTGCCCTCAGGAGCCACACTTTTCCTTAGCCAAAGTTAAACTGTCCTCCAGGAGTTGGCGAGTCTGTCCCTAAAAGACATATTACTCAGTTTAGTAGGCCGCAATCCTCATGCGCTCACACACAGGAGAATCACTTCCACTCTTGAAAAACAGGCTCAGGGAGACTCTTAAATGGATTCTCATCATGTGTTAAGTCATTTGCTCCTCAGGTTGCTGCTGTATGTGGCTGAAACTGTGTATGTGTGTGTGAGAGAGCGGCTGTGTGTTTATTTCCCTGCATTGTGGTCAGCTGCGTAGGAGGTTCCCCAGAGAGACACAATGAAGTAGTCTTGTCAAAATTGAAGTGTTGAGTGCTGCACCAGGGGGCTCAGTGTCAACAGGTTTAAAAGGAAATCCACAGAAACTCACAGCAAAAGCGTAGCCCTCCATCCAGCAGCTCTGTCTTTCTAATTATAAAACAGCAACTTTCAAAGGATCAAATAAGGAAACATAGCACACTGAAACATCTGGATTTCCTTGGCAACAGTCATTTGCTCGTCTTTATTCTCTACCTCCATCTCCTTCTGTCTTTCCTGGGGCGTCTGCTGTATCTTTCCCATCTCTCTGCTGTCCCTGCCTTCCCACCCACTCCTGCTAAATTGCTCTTCCATCCCGCAGGCTTGCAACACAAAATACCCGGACTATGACAAGACGGGCTCTATCTGTGTCAGCGAGCACATCAACAACACCTTGACCCGCTACCGCTGGCTCATCAGCGCCCCAGCTGGCCCCGATGGCGTCACCAGTCCCATGAGGGAGGCGGACTTTGACACGTTCTTTACGTCCTCCAAGATGATCACATTGGACTCGGTCTACTTCCAGGCAGGCTCCAGGGTCCAGTGTGCCGCTAGGGCTGTTAATTCTAACGGGGATGAGGGTTTAGAGCTCAGCAGCCCCATTGTCACTGTGAGCCGGGAGGAAGGTGAGGCCCGAACAATGAATGAATCCATGACTGTGTCTTGTGTGGGTTTCATTTTTTTTAGAGGAAGAATTAAACAAGGATTTGGCACCATGTTGCAGCGAGAAAAGAGCTTTGTTCTCCACACGTCATGTTCAGGAATAGCGCTTTTGAATGAAAACCAACTCTACAGTACAAGGATATAAAAGACAATGAAAACTTTTTTTTTTATTGATAACACAGCTTTTGTTTTATTGCTTTGTTTCAGCTTTTTAAGAATTCTAAATCAAATGATACAAGTGTTGGAGAAGTAGTAATCCCACAATGTAAAAGGCCTGTAATAAAATATTATTAGCAATTGTTTTATTCATACTGATGTAGTATAATTTTATTGTAGCTGGCATTAGTGGAGTCTGTAGCCATGTATCATATTTTATAAGACTGAGCAAATTCTACCATTTTCATTGCTTACAACAGCCCCACCAGACCATAATCCAATGCTGCTACTATGTGCTGAGAATGGGTCAGAGCTCTCATTCTCTTCTCAAAGGGGGAAAAAAAGCCTGTCTTTTGCTGTTGCTATGCTATCACTTATGCTGCGCTCATTCCACCTACACATCCTGAATGCAACAAGTTCAGACTTGCTCTCTCAGGGTGGTCACAAAGTATTCTTAGAAATGTGGAAATCACTGCCCGACTCAGTAGTAGTTCATGCAGGTTATTATAAAAAGACGGATGTAACAGTATAGGGCTGTATATGTAAAAACAGCTAAAGGTGGACCTGCATAGGTAATCAGCTGTAGATGCAGTCCTCCTACATGTCGGTGTCTGTCAGTGCATTTAAAAACGTCTCTGTTCTGCTGTCGTATAAAGGTATGTGTCAACCGCGTAAGATGGGGACTGTTGGTGCCGAGCCGTTCTCTGCCAAGCTACGCTACACTGGAGCAGACGACCCGAAACACCCCAACCTCATCAAAGTGACTGTCACCATGCCTCACATAGACGGTAGGTAGGCGCTGGAAGGCAGGCAGGACTCATACCACAGATGAAGTGAAGTGTAATGTACTGTGTGTAATATTCACGTCTGGGGATCCTCGGGAGTGTGACAGCCAGAATATAGATCTCGCCAGGTTGTATCGAATCCCACTGTAGAAAACCCTCCAGCACACCCGCTACTTAACATTCCCTTCTTGATTTTTAATCAGTTTCCTTCTGCTTCATCTTTTCCAGGTCTCCGTCTTCCTCTTCTCTGTTGTC
>OMNN01001674.1:0-12399 GCA_900302755.1 Chromis chromis | reverse complement strand
GGATGGTTTCGATCCATCGACCTCTGGGTTATGGGCCTAGCACGCTTCCGCTGCGCCACTCTGCTACACACCCCAGATGGGATTCGAACCCACAATCCCTGGCTTAGGAGGCCAGTGCCTTATCCATTAGGCCACTGGGGCTGTTGACTCTGCAGCAGCTGGTGTGTTCACAGGGAACGTGGCCTTTGTGCGAGTCCTTGAATGTGTTTTGTGTCTGTGTGGTGCCTTTCATTGTGTCCTACACTGAACACTCATTGCTTGGTTTATAATATATCAAAAAAGGACAAGTACAACCCTAACCCTAAGTTTCAGTTGATGCCCTTATCATACTCTCTAGTCAAATCAACAGATCAGAGGGTGGATGCATTGATTGATTTTTTTTATGGAATGATTAAGTCTCATATCTGAGAAGCTAGAACTGATGGGGTGTTTTTACATGGAAAAGCTACTTTAAAACAATCATTTATCAACTCTTTATTGTGCATTGACTGACTTGTCAGCAAAATGTTTCACTCAGTAGCCTGAATGAACACCGTTTCTATCTCCTTACCTCTTAACCCAGCTGTCACATCTTTCCATTTCGTCTTCCAGGCTCACCTGCGACGACACATTCAGATCCACAAACGCACTGAGAACTACAACCCGCGGCAGAGGAAGCTGAGAAACGTGGTGGTTGTGGAGGTGGATGCAGATCCAGAAGAGAATGAAGCCTTTGATGAGACCGATTACATCCCAGAGACAGCCATCGTCCAGGAGTCTATAAACCCAGAGTCGGACCCCTCAGCAGGCCTCGCTTCGGGCTGCATAGTGCGGGTGGTGATCGAGTCGAGTGAGGCGGCGATGGAGGAGGTGGTGTCCAACCAGAACCTGGGACATCACGTCGAAACGGTAGACAGTTTCTCTGTGCCGGAGGAGTTGCAGCGAACACAGCTGGTCACTGAGGTGTACCAGTCCACGATGGACATGGAGGGAATCGTTGAGAATTTATCAGAGAGTAAGACCTGAAGACTGAAAGACCAGGGACTGTGTGCAACGCCACGCTCTTCCTTCCTCATTTACATCTGGTACTAGCATGTTTCAGCTTGTGGGACTGATGTTTTTCTGCAGAACTCTGGCTGAGATCTGAGCACAGTTCAGATACAGACTGCAAGTTTGTTAATAACAGGTGTAAACTTTGTATAAATGTGAGATAAGGGATGATGAGGCCTAAATGTGGCCTTATAGACCTGAATGCAGAAAAACTGCAGGAATCAGCTATAGTTGAGTTTTTTTCAAATGCAAGACATTAGAAACAAAAAACAAATCATGAAATCAATAGTTTATATATAGTAAATAGGCTGCATGTTTGTGAAAGCTGCAAAATAAAATGTTTGAGCTTGTTTCGTTCAGCCTAATTTTATCAATGTGCCTCCAGCAGCTGCAGCAGTGTGTCACCTTTTGCTACTGAAGATCTTAAATAAGAATAAAAGACACCAGTTTGATCTAAAAGAACAGCTCTGCCACAAATTCTACTTCCACAAAATGTTAAGTTTTCCCTCTTTAACATCAGAAAGGTGATAATTCTACGGAGTTTTTTTTTAGCGGGGTTGTGGTGTGCTGGACGGATCTTTAGTAATGTAAATAGGGATGATAATGATGGCAGAGCTTACCAAGAGTACCAAATAAAGTGTCCCATAAGGGCAGTGAAGAAGACAACTGCCAGCAGCTAAACAATGAATGTAATTTTTTTTTAAACAGCTAGTGTTTAAAGAATAATTTGGTTTTATTTCAACATGTGTATTTTCCATTGGTGGTGATTCTACTGGTGGTGATGCATGCTAACTAGCATTCTTTGTCCAGAATTGCAGACTCCACCTTTAATGTGGCTAACGTTGAACTCTTCATTGTGTTGTAGAGATTCAAGGAAACCAGGAGTTGCACAAAATACTGTATATTGGGGTGAAAGGCACAACCTCCCTGCAGTTTTCCAAAAAAACTAGTGTTCAATTTGTTTTCAGTCTAACACAGAACTTAGCCGTCATTTTGCTAACTCTGTATATTCATCTGCATGTGCCGGATGTAAACTTTGATAAAAATGGCCGTCCTGAAGATGGCGTTTCCTCCACGCTCTGCTCTCCACAAGCTCGGCCAAGTAAAAGCTATTACAACAAGTGAAAAGTCATTTTACAAGCTGCATGCTGACAAACCGGGATCAATATGTAGGCTAATAAAGTTAGCAAAATGGCCGCTCCCAGTTGCTAATTTGTGTGTTTACTTTTTCGTCAGACTAGAAAAGAAAAATTTGATGTCGTGGAAAGCGGTGGGAAGGTTGCACCGGTTGTTCCGATGCCAGCAAACTGTTGAGTGCAACTCCACGTTTTGCTGCATCTCTGCAACGGACGTGGAGAGCGCAAAGCTAGCGTGACCCATAGAGACACATACACTGGATGCACACTGGAGTTAAAACTACACTGAATTCTTTTGTAAAAATGTGCAGCTTTATGTTTAAGTGAACTCATTAGCTTACTCTTGCTGTAAAACATGAACACACTTATTGTTTTTTCACAGTCTGCTTGTGCATAGGAAATACTTGTGAACAGTTGCGCCTGTGCTAACGGCTAATCAAATGTGACTCAGCAGAATAAACTGTGTGGGACCTGCCTGCAGTTTAAGTTATGTTAACCAACACTGGAAACATCATACAAACACACAAGACATAAGGTTAAGAATATACTGTATTTACAAAACGGACTCAACATCACAAACCTGTATGAAAACTAAGAAATCAAAGCTGCATTAACAATAGCATAGAAACACTCAAAAATACTATTTCCATGAAAGCAAAAATAATTTTACATGAGAGCAAATTGAGATGTTTTTTTGCACTTCCAGTTGAAATTGCCGACTAGCTTTTACCACGTGCCACAGATGTTGTTGCAGCTCATAGGCAGAGACTTCATAAGCAACCACAGCACAAATATATCTTTAAATAAACAGAGAAAACATTCATAAATACGATTTCTAAACAGAGTTCTTCATGCACATTTGACTGGTGGTTATAAAGGCTGATGTAGCTCAGGTTAAGGGGTCAGGAGTGACGAGGAGATGCTGTGATCAATACAAACAGAGTGTAGACTCGTGTTAACGTCACATGCAACCGTCCTGAAATTCTACCACGATGAAGGTTACTCGGCACAATCATTTCTCCTGGTAAGTTTCAACCCTTCCTCTTTAGCCATACAGGTGTGTGTCTGTTTAGTGCGAGATATCAGTTGTGATTGCCATAATTTTTTTTTGGAATGTAAACAGATTATTGCTGTTTCTGACCAAATATTTGGATCTTGCTGATGGTTACAAATTATTAAAAGGAGGACTCCACCAATTTAGCACTGCACTCAGATCAAAACTGGGGCACCAAGACCACAGATAGTAGCCGTGTTTCCATATAATTAGGTGAAATTAAAACGAAATGTTGAAGAAAAAGAAAGAAAAGGGGCTATATGGTTGTAATGTACAGAGTAGAAGAAGTCTGAAACAAAACCAGTTGTTTGCCAACTTCTAAAAACCCTTTAATTAGAAACAAAAGTTTTTTCATCTACAGGAGAAAAATGAAGAGAAGTCTTCTACAATTTCAATTAGCAGACACTTTTATCCAAATCAACGCACATAGATAGGTAGGCGGGGCAGCATTAAGGACCTTGCCTAAGAGTCCTCACTGGATACCTGCACCCTGACCGGGATTTGAACCACCGATCTCCCATGTCAAGGTCTGGGGTGTTAGTCACTGAGCTATCCAGCCGCTTAACTCTTAAGGAATTATGTTCAATTGGGAAAGTTGTAATCATTCTTAGCTGTCAGCTGGTGTTGGTCATGTTTCACACTGTAGTCCATCAGTCATGTGAGTTAATGTTTGCTACCTACATGAGAACTTTTTCCATCTCCCTTGAGGCGCATTAACTCTTTTTCAAAAACCACTTCAAGTGAGCTTAAAAACTTATTTTGAGAAACTTAGGAAGTTTTTCTAATTTTGCAGATTCCATTAAACTTCTCTGATACGATACCTCAAAACATGAATGAAATTACACTGATAGAAACACGGCTCTTATCTTTTTATTACATTAATTTTCCTTCCCTTACTCCCTTTCTTCCTTGTAAAACCTACATTACCCTTGATTCAAATTGTCTTCTAACAGTTTAGAGACAGCCGCAAATGTAGCCTCAAGCTGCTAGCCTCAAGCTGCTAGCCTCAGGCCAAGACAATTTACTTACTTCAAACCCAGAGTCTGTTTCATGTTCAGACTAGTAGTGTTCAGACCCAACTGTTGCTGCCAGTTTATCAGGTTTCATGTAGCTCTTTCTGGAGCCTCAACAAGTAAGTATTAATACTCCCCAAGACCCGTAAACAGATTTGATGTGGTGGAGTTCCCCTTTACCATTTAAATACACTATGTTTGTAAAAAAAACAAAAAAAAACAACATCAACAAACAAACAAAAAAACTAAGTCACTGCTGACACACAGATGTCCATACACAGAAACACCTCATCCTGTTGGGGATTGTCTCATTCCTACACAGTGGTTCCCAAAGAAAAGTTCAGCTTTAAAGACACTGTTTTAAAACACATCCAATAAATAATACATCTCACCTTTCTATGTAACTGTCTGTGTGGCTCATTGCTGACCCTTCATCCACTACAACTGTGGTTCTCACATCGATGTATTAAGGGCATAGACTGTAAATAATTAAGTCATGTTTATGTTTAAAACTAAAAAAAGACATAAAACAGAGAAAAATAGAAAAAAGGGAAAAGTAGGAACCAATGATGCTGTTAGTAACGATTAATTGACTATCAAAAATACTTCTGCTGATTGATTACTAACTTAAAGTGTCATGCAGTTTACTTTGGTTTCACGAGAGAAAAGATTGAAATGAAAAACTCACTGGTGGGTTTGGTAAATGTATGTCTGGTTAACTTCCCCACCTCATGTAACACACTTCCTGTAGCTTTTCCCCACGCAGTGGCTAACATATTCCACACCGAAGCTAAGAAACACCAGGGGTCAGATATATAAACAGTGTGTGTGCACAAAAACCATGCAGACTACATGTCCCACACATAAACTGGTGCTGATGAAAGAAGCATACTTCAGGAATCAAAATTAGAAGATCAAATGTAAAGTCTAACAATGTCACTGATTCTGTTACGTTTATGGCCATACCGCCTTGTGGATGCCTGATCCCGTCAGATCTTAGAAGCTAAGCGAGGTAGGGCCTGGTCAGTACCTGGATGGGAGACCGTTAGGGAACACCAGGAAGCCTGGGTGAATGCAGTGTGAGAGTCTACCCCAGGGCAGCTGTGGCTAACTAGCTTACCACCATCGAGTATGGAGTGAATGAATGAATGTTGAGCGTCTAGAAAAAGCGCTATATAAAACCAATGCATTATTATTATTCTGTTCCTATTTTTCCAGTGTTCTCTAATGTCTTAATCAAAGGCACATTTATGCACTTACTTTTAAATTATTTGAGTGATTAACTTTTATTAACACTTGCCATTAGGAGCTGATGGCTGACATATCCCTGTGATGATGGTTTGCAGGTTCATGAATCTGCTGTATGAGTGGGATAAATATTCACAGCTGAGTGTAAATGGCTGCACATAATGGCAGCTGTTCACTGCTTTAGAAGAACATTGCCGCAGCAGGTGAATGTTCTGTTTTTTTTATTAAGATTTACTGAGTGGTGGAGCTGGCCCCAGTATCGATGTGATGTTTAAGGGGGTTCCTACGTCCATTTAAGGCATGAGGGAGTAGAAATGAGGCTTGGGTGCCCATTTCCACAGTGACTGAAATTTAAACCACGGGATCAGATGTGTACAAAATGCGACTTTATAAATCTGATGAAAGAATACGTACCTCTAGTTTTAAGCGTTTTTCTCTTTCAAAAGTATCTGTTTGTCTGTTAGCTACATTATGCAATAACTACGAAGTCCGATCACAACTTTGCAGATCCTGACCCCTTTTGTTAAAATTACGGGACAGGGCAGTACGGTCAGAGGATGTGCTATCCGAGTGTTTTTTAAGTGTTGCTCATGTCAAACACAGAATTCTTGCTGTGGGATGATTAAAGTACCATCTATCTATCTATCTATCTATCTATCTGGCCCCAGGCCTTTCTGTAGCTCACCCAGCTGCGAGTGATTATCAGAACACCACAGCTTGGCAGTCAAGCGGATTACAAGGAGCTCAGACACCAGTGTGTACATGCTCAGTCTTCCCTTCTGCCTTAGACAGCTTCAGCATTGTGATGAGGTAAATTCACAGTAAACTACTGATGGCACGACGAGGGAGAACAGACTGAACATGTGTGACGGGGGGGGGGGGGTTCAAGGTCCAGACTCAGTGCGCTGGGTTCACGTCCTGGTTCTGGTTGAGATTGTTGTTGAGATTGTGGAGCGCCTGGTGACGCTGGTGCCGGTGCAGGTGAATGGCGTTTGACTCGGGTATGTCAGTGGGTTCGAACGCACTCGACACCAGGGGCATGAACTGACGGAATATGCTGACGCTGCCGTGCCAGAAGGTCGGCTGAGGCAGTCGTCCAGCAAGAGTCCAGGAGCGGGTGGTCGGATCGTAGGCTTCCACCACATCTGAGAGCTCGAATGTATTGTCATAACCACCGGACACGTACAGTTTACCCCCCAGGGCTGCAACGCTGCCTCCAACGTGGACCTGGAAAAAGATCATTTAAAAACATTTACCGCAAGTTGTAATGCACACATTTATGAATCTAACAGAAGAAAATAATAACAGTGTGTTTTTTAAAAAACTTTTTTATGCACAAGCCAGAAATTGGAAATGAGAAAACAGGCCTACAGACCAGGCTCCAGATGACACATCCTTATTTTGGTGCAGGTAATAACAGTTCGGACGCTGTCTTTGCATAACCTAGTTTTGCATTGATGTAAAGACTGTCAGTGACTCAATACTTAATATTTGTAATATATTAATTTCGTCACCTTAAGCTAAACTCCTCACTTGCTGATGATTGATGCTTGGCAGACCCTACAATTTACTGATGTTCCTTAAACGCCTCACATATAGACTACAGGACACGCTGTCCAGGCAGTTGATCAAAGATGAGTAGAAAAATTATGAAATAAAGTTGTTCTAATGTCAGATTTGCCCAAGTGATTTTATCTACATGAGCAGAGTTTTCTATGTGAGGACTTTTCTACAAGCAGAGCACGTTTTAAAAGTCAATACTAACTCGTCGTAATCTCCCTGCCGAAAGCAGCGCTCTCATCATCAGGTGTGTCTGAGTTGAGCCCTTTCCCACTTCACCAGCCTCATCCACTATCTCTGTATTTCAATGTTTTAAAATGAGGCAGAGCCAATGAAGAAGAAATAGTGCTATTTTCAACCACAATAGCTAGCGCAGTAGCTATACGTGCCAAACCAGCCTTATGATCATCATGCACTCGCACAAATAATAATAATAATAATTATTGAGGAAATTAATAATATTGATCCCCTTGGGGAAATTCCTTCTCTGCATTGACCCATCCTATTCAAGTTAACCTTAACTATACATACTGGAGCAGTGGGCTGCCACGGTGCAGCACCCGGGGAGCAGTCAGGGGTTAAGGGCCTTGGTCAAGGGCCCACAGTGGTGGTGACTGGGACAAGCGGTCGCTCTCACTTTCCCACCTCAACCTCTTGCCAGTCTGGGGACTTGAACCGGATTACAAGTTTGCTTCACAAACCACTAGGCCACCACTGCCCCTACATCAGGTCACTATACATCCACAGCAAATTCAGTTACCATGAACGAGACAGATGAGATTAGCAACATAATGAAAAGCACATCCTCATGTTTACAGCTAATAAACAGATTTCTTTATAGTCTATATTTCTTTTATGGTCTAAATCTAGAGAAATAAAATCATAAATACTTGGTTTTTATTTTATTTGACTGTGTGTACTTATCAATGGCTTTGGCAGAATGAGAAGAAGATCCAGTTTTTCCACCTCATAGCACGTCAACCCTGAGACCAGCAGGCTGAAACCGTGCTTGTAAGCTCGAAAGAGGAGATGGAAAATCTGTGTCAGCACACTGAATAGCCACTGTCTGCATGGGAATGAGGACACAAGGAATGGGAATACAGACAATTTATAAAAAGCCTCCAGGATGACCTTGGCTCCTTTTTATTCTTGACATTGTATTATGCAAATCATTCAGGAAGTCACATTTGACCTCTGTTTTCTGCTCAGGCTTCAATTTCTCCCAGCAGGGACCTGAGGTCAGAGCTGGAGGGCATCATTTAGTAAAAAAAAATACTGCATTACCAGACTTGATTTAGAGCAAAAAGTATGTCCAAATCATCCTCAGCATTGCAGTAAACTGCTAGTCCTGCCCGATGATTGTGTTTAACCACACGGAATGAAACAATGTCAGGAAGCTGAGGCAATATCAGTAAAAGATATTTAAAGTGAGACACTAAATGCTTGGAAAGACTAAATGTTGAAATTGTGGGATATTTTTATTTGATAGCATGTTTTCTCTCAGATTAATGGAGAGAAAACATCTAAAAGATCAGTAGGCGTTAATTTAATACACCGTGTCTAATTGCATCACTAGATTTCAGTTATGATACATACTGTATCTTTCAAGGCGTTTTTTCTCCTACACTGAACCAGAAATCTCCACTTCAGGAGCACTTACATACACCAGACTTTACAGCTTTGTTCCTGTCTATATTCTGAAGGTTTTTACAGAGGGGCTTCTTCATACTTACATATTATTCATAACCTGATTTATATATAATACATACACCGATCAGCCACAACATTCTGACCACTGACAGGTGAAGTGAATAACATTGATCATATTGGTACTATGTGGTGTTCTGCTGGAAAACCTTGGATTCTAACATCCGTGTTGATGAGACTTAGACACCCAAATAAACATTGTCCCAGAACAAGCACACTCCCTCATGCAAATGGAAATCCCAAATGTCACGGCCTACAGGAAAATGCACCCCACCACATGGCAACAACATCAACCAATCAGGAACATCTTGAGGAACATGACAATGACCCAAGATGTTGATTTGACCTCCAAACTTCCTAGAGCCCATTCTGATCAAGCATCAACAGGATGCAGTGGAACAAGTTGGATTGACAGAGGCCCCACTGCACAAGCCAGAGAACCCAAAGGATCCACTGCCCTGGTCCTGGTGCCAGACCCCATAGGACACCCTGAGAGGTCCATGCCCAGTGGTTTTTGACCACATAAGGGGGACCAACACAATATTAGGCAGGTGGTCATAATGTTATACCTGATCGGTGTATATTTAAGATATTCCCTCTTCATAAAACGTGTACATTTTTAACAATAACTACTACCTATGCACCTTCAAGCTATTCAACAGTGACATAGTGTGAAATAAGCACGACTGGCCATAAGCACCACAAATGTTACTTTAAAGCCTCTCAAGGAAGCAGGTGAAATCAGGCACCGTCCCATAAATTGTTGACTGATGTATATAATGTGTCCTGTTTCCATAATGTCAGAGCTTCAGTCAGCAACACGTCAGCTGTCGATTCTGTAGAGCACAGCAGTCTGTAAAATATCACCTCATGAACTTTCTGTCTCCTTCAGGTTGACCTAAATGAGGAGGAGACCATCCTGATTATTCGGCGTTTGCATAAGGTGCTCCGTCCCTTCCTGCTGCGTAGACTGAAGAAAGAGGTGGAGTCTCAGCTGCCAGAGAAGGTGAGAATAAAACCAAAACGTGTACTTTCATTTTACGTAGCATGATTACATTTGCAATGCAGAAAACCTGAACTATTGTTTGCTTGAAACGACTATAGTTGAAGTCAGTGTTGGCAGCTGTAGAGCAGGTTATACGATGCAGCTCATTTCACCGTCAAGCACCAGCAATCAAAACGCAAGTGTGTTGATATTTATTGCACTTTCTGCCGACCTTGAAAGCTCCGTTGTTGCTGCAGAAAGCAATTAAAGCTGTTGACCTGTAGAAATGAGCAACTTTTCAGCTGTAAGTGGTAATTAATAACAGCTCTGAGCCCACTGTGTGAAAATAATTCACTGCTTTCTGTGTGGAAGCAAGGTAACACAAACACCTTGTTGTCAATTGTGCTTCTACATTCCTAGAAACTGCAGTCTTGTTTGTGGGGTTAAAAAGTTATGCGTCATTCAACCACGGTGACACAGAGCCAGCTTCTTCTTATGACCTCTCATTTCCTGTAAAAGACAGCTCTTAGACATGTAAACTTTGTGAAGGAGATGACTCTAGCACCTGAATGGCAGCTTTAGAGGTTGTTTACTGTATTTATTTAGCAGAGTTACATGATGTGGCTTTATGTTTCTCTCCTTTGTGTCTGTCAGTTTTTCTATTTTCCTTCTGACAAGTTTTCTTTCTGTCGGTGTCAAGGCTGAGGCGGCTGTGATAAGGAAGCTCAAACAGCATCGCCATAGAAAAGACACCACTGTGCCACTGAGGCTCTGTTTTTATTGTCATTCACACAGGTGGAGTACGTCATAAAATGTGACATGTCTGCCATCCAGAAGGTTCTGTACCGCCACATGCAGAAAGGCATCCTGCTCACCGACGGCTCAGAGAAAGACAAGAAGGTAAATATTCCAGAGACCCCCCGTGGCTCCACTGTCAGTCTGAGCTTTGATTTCTGGGAGCGTGTCATGCTGACAACCAGAGCTGTTTGGCAGAGACGGGTGACATTTTACAGTTGACATGAGAAGATGCTTGAATTTTGTTGTATAATTGGAGTTACAGTTCCTCCATGAAAAGAAAAACATGTTGTTGTGTTGCTCTTCCTTGCTCCTTAAAATCTCCCAAATGTGTTCTGTTGGATTCAAGTCAGGCGTCATACTTGTCCAGGTCATAGTTTTCAATTTTTTGTTCTTTGGAAACTCTCATTTGATTTTGGCAGCGTGCTTTGGATCATTGTTATCTGGAATATTTCTCTTCTGCCAAGCTTCTGCAGGCTGGAACTCATCTTGTCCACTTGCATTCAGGGTGCCACCGATAAATGTCATCTCCCCAAGACCTTTTGCACTCAAGCAGCCCCATATCATCACACTCCCACCTCCGTGCTTCACTGTCAGGACTATGCATTCCCTGTGGCCAACATGCAGGACCCCACTGAGCTAGACACATTCATCTTGGTCTCATCTGAGCAAAGAATGTGCTCCCAGGATCCATCAGACTTCTTTCCCTGCACTTTAGCAAAGTTTCGTCTTGCAGTTTTTGTTCCAAAGAGGAAGCGAGGATTATTTTTCTTGGATGTCCTCCACAGAGGTTGACGTTATGCAGACTGTCTGAGCTGTCACAGAAACTCTGATTTCTACTGATAACTCCTGTGCCGAGTCTAAAGCACTTTCACATCTGTTTTCAGAGCTAGATTGTCCAAGTAGCACACTGTCTGGGAGGACAGTAACTGCAGCTCTGTTTAGCTTGTTTTAAACTTCCTAAATACTGCTGCACCTGAGTTTAGACTAAGTTTTAGCTAGACACCAATCTTCCTGTGTCCTTTATCATCTTTGGGAAGTCTCACAGATAGTTCAGTTTCCCAGGAAGTCCGTTTCGATGTGGAGTCATGGTGCAAATATGCAGATAGACACAACCTATAGATCCAAAAACTGAGAGGGTTGTAGTGTTTACAGGTCATTTTATATTCATGTTTGTGAATTTAGACTGATGAGAAATAGCAGATGTTATCAGTTTTGGTTTGGTGATCACACGTTTTCTAACTTGTGTGTCAGTCATTCAATTCAACTCAATTTTTTTTATATAGCATCAGTTTACAACATATCGCATCTCATAGCACTTCATATTATAAGGTAAAGACCTTACGAATTTTAAACAAAGAACAGAGAATGTAATAGTCCCAAGTTGCCTTTGGATTCCTTATGAGCAAGCTATCACAGTTATCAAAGGTGTATTCACTTTGGTTGCATTGAATTTCTACTTTGGGGCCTGTATTTTCAATTAAATGTTCCTTAAGTTCCATTCCATTATCTGTACACCGCTTAATCCTCTGTAGGGTCGCGGGGGGGCTGGAGTCTATCCCAGCCGACTTAGGGCGAAGGCAGGGGACATCCTGGACAGGTCGCAAGTCCATTGCAGGGCTACACATACAGCCGTGGCCAGAAGTTTTGAGAATTTGTGGTCAATCCTTAAGCGGCGGATGGACAAACAAAACCCCCAAAATTCTGACAAATTATTAATTAAACTGATTATTCATATTCCTCGGTCAGGATGTGGCCCAGAAGTTGATTGACAGCATGCCAGGGGGAATTGCAGAGGCCTTTAAAAAAAGGGTAAACACAGCAAATATTGACTCTTTGCATAAACTCAATTTAATTGTCAATAAAAGCTTT
>OMNN01001673.1:0-10298 GCA_900302755.1 Chromis chromis | reverse complement strand
TGAAAAACATGAATTTAAATGATTTTGCCATGAGGCAAATACTTTCTGAATGCACCGTATATATTGAGCACAGTATAGCTGCAGGCTTCTCAGGAAGGATGTTTAGACGAATGAAGAGACGGAGGAATAATTATTTGAAAAGGAAGAAACAGCATGAAAACTAGAGTGGCATCATGAATACTGTAAGTCATAATGGAAGTTCAAACAATACTGACCAGTACAATACAGTGTTAACCTGAAATGCCAGTCTAGTTGTGTAAATGATGTGAATGTAAGGTAGTTGTTGTTTGTCATATCTAGCTGATATTACATGCATAGAACCAGAGATGCAATGAGGTGCCACCCAAAAGTTCAGAGGGCGTTTTATTGTAATTTAATCTATCTTGATTTATTTAGAAGTTGGTCGGTCTATGAAAACCCAATATGATGTCTCAAATGTATGTTTTGTCCATAACCCAAAGACATTCAGTTTACTCCCATAGAGGAGTAAAGAAACTAGAAAATATTCGCATTTAAGAAACTTGAGTCTAGGAATTTTGACCTTTGTCTGAAAATATATTATAATTATACATTATATACATGATAAATTAAGTGAGTGCTGACATTAAGCCGCATGTCAACTTGTCAATCAGATTGCATTTATTTCCAGTGCCCACATGTGTGCATATTCTCAGCTTTCACATATGGTTCTTTGGGACTGTCCCTTTGGGTCTTGGTGCCACAGTCTTATCTACTGTCACAACAGCTTGTAGCATTTTTAAACAGAGCCACAAAAATGTAGGGTAGATCTACGGTATAAAACAAAAGTAAATGTGCAATATCAGCAAATAAATGTGAAATGATTTAATATTGTATGCAATATTTTTTAAGTAATATTGTATTTGAACAGTAGATATTTACTATTATGTCAAATGAAAAACTAACATTTGAATTTACTATATTAAAAATACAGTTTTATTGGATTCAAGTCAAGTGATATACTAGTCCCGGTCATAGTTTTCACTCTCTTGTGTGATTTTGGCAGTGTGCTTTGGATCATGTTGGTTATCATGCTGGAATATTCCTCTTCTGCCAAGATTGTGCAGACTGGGAGTCATCTTCTCAGTCAGTATTTCGGTTTCCACAGCCATTCATGGCTTCATCTATAAATGTTGTCTCCATATCACATTTAACACTCATGCAGCCCGATACCATCACACTACCACCTCCGTGCTTCACTGCTGGGACTATGCATTCACTGTGGTAGTCTTGACCAGGCTCAGACCAAACATGCTGGACCCAATCTGAGCCAAACAAATGCATCTTATTCTAATTTGATCAAAGAAAATATTTAAATATTTATGAGGCTTCTTTTCATGCTTTTTAGAAAATTGTAATTGCAGTTTAGTGTTTGCCAGGGCTTTTTTTCTTGTACACCATCCATGGAGGTTGATGTTATGAGCTGTCCTTCACGGTGTCTGAGCTGTCACAGAAACTAGTCAAAAGCATTTGCCTGAGCTAGAATGTGTGAATAGTGTGCTTTCTGTGGCGCCATTTTACAAATTTAGCAGTATCATGGCTCATTCTGTGGTTCCTGTTTACTGCTGTTACTGTGTTTCTATTGATTTTTAGTTGGTCATCTATCTTCCTGTATCCTTTTTAAGCTTTGTGAAGTCTTACCATCATATTTTTTAGGTTCTCTCCCCATATGGAGCAATGATGCAGACATGCAGATAGACACAGCCAGTATACTGTATATGAAACTGAGGAAGTTCTCTTGTTCACAGGTCATTTTATAACCGTGTTCATGCAGTTAGACTACCTGGAAATGAAGCGTTGTCAGTTTTTGTGTCACACTTGTATTCATTTTTGTTTCAGTTAGTTTCTCCTTTGGGGCTTGTTTTCAATATAGTCTTTCTAGTTATCTTTCTAGCTGTTATTAAGACGTGATGCCACATTTGACATTTAAGTGACATTGCACTGGGGCATACTTACTTGTGTTGTGTACTATATGTACCACAAGGCTAGAACTGTATTATGTAGCATAAACGTCGCTGGCTTGAGTGTAATTTACAACCTTTTTGTGCGACTTTCCCTCTAGTGTTGGTTTGATTCCAGAGAGTCACCCCTAACACTAATAATAAATCTAAAGCTATAACGATGTCACCATACATGACTTATAGAGCCTGGCAGCACCCTTTACACCGGGGTTTTGATGTTGGCTGATTGTAAGCGAAACAATTCCATATGCAGCACCTGGGACCAGTTTGGTCAGATGGTTTATTTGGACAGGGATCTAGTTAAAGGCATGGTAGATGAGTGGCACATGTTCAGCTGCAGCTTTGTAGAGCCGTAGGAGTCCACAGTGAAAGCCACACTCCTGTAGACACTGATGGAGGGAATAAGACAAATTTAATTTGAAGTAAACTTATAATGGCTCAGATATGTCCAAAAAAAGATTTAAAACTGGTGTGTCATTTTGATGATAAACTGAAGTGAAAAGGAAACATTCCAGTTAATTCAGCTTTGACAAATGCATCACACTTTACTGACCCCCAGAATTGCCACTGCAACACTGTCCAGTTTGCATGACTCCCTCCCTCTGCCTCCCTCTGACAGCTTGTTAGTGTTCAGCGCTGCATTTAGGACAGAACATTAAGATTACACATCTGCTTTTCACCATCAGCTTTGTCTACACACTCCTCCTCCTTTTCTTTCTTTGAAATGCTTAAAGCCATGTGCCATCCACATGTGCCACACACCCTGTGGAGGCAGCACAAAAAGGATTTATGCTTTTATAACATTTAACGGTGGTGTAACGGTTAGAGTGTTTCATCTTTTTAATGTTAGCTTCAATCTGCCGCATCAGTAAAGTGAGGGTATTTCATTTATCGTACGATTGGTTCCCTTCCCGTCTCTGCTCTCTCCACCTTTCTGCCGCCGTTACCTGATGTTGAATGAAGCCAAATTTCTAAAGAGCTGTGGAGCTGTCTCAGACCCTGAGAATGAAGGGCGTGGGATTAAAAAGAACAAAATAATAATGCTTTTGGTTGAAATGAGAGCAGAACTGAAGGCAGGATAGAAAAGGGAGCTTCAGGAAGAGAGGTGGTGAGAGCTGAGTCAGGATGCCCGGGGGTAGGACAGCAGGAAGCAGTGGGTGAGGAGGAGGACAGGAAGGAGAGGGAGGGGGAAGAGACTCCTCTTCATCGTCCTCCTCCTCCTCTGTCATCATCAGCGGTGTCACTGAGGGAGGAGCGGCGTAGGGAGGAAAGGAGGAGAGGTGGAGCTGACATCATCCACTTCCTGGAGGTCTATGAGGGCGTGTTGCCACAATCTCCACATTAAAGCGCCATTAAAACGGTCACATTCATGCCATCAAAGGGGCCTTTAGTGCTTTTAAACAACAGCTGGCAGAGAAACATGAAATCCTGTGTGAAGTCAACTGGTGCTAAAAAAGAATGGAGAGAACGGCAGGGATGGAAGAACAGACTGGAGATGAGAGGGATTTTAAAGATGTGAGAAAACAAAGAGGTGTGCAGAGAGCGAGAGAGCTCCTCTGCCTATCTGGTTATATAACTTTTATGCGAAAAGAGGGCATTGGGTTTGTGTGTGTGTGCGTGTTTGTCCTCATGTGAGCTCTCTTTGTAGGCTGTGGTTGTTTGTGTGTGGAGGGTGACAGAGTGTGCAAAGAGGAAGATGCCCGACATGCCTCCTGTCCTTTGCTGTGCTTGTTGTTTGGCCTGCGTTTCCCAACACGCCTCTGTTGGTATGCTGTGTGTTTATGTTTGTATGGCGTCTCTGTGTGTGTGTGTTTGTGTGTGTGTGTGTGTGTGTGTGTGTGTGTGTGCACTTCTACCAGCATATGTACATGTTTTATAGTTCAGCTATGTACTATATATACTTGAACTCAGCTGTGAAGTTCAAGTCCTGATGTGTGCACCTGCCCCACAGTGGTTTTGGAGGCAGTTTGTGGAAGTTAGATCGTGCAAGATTCGGATGAGGTTGTGGTAATTTAAGCAAGTGAGAGAGAATGAGGGAGATGACTTGGTATGAAAAAACACTGAAGAGCGTAGGCAGTGATAGTGCTTTGAAATGTGGCACAACAAAGCAATACTGCAACGATTACAACCGGCAATTCCTTCTCTATTAACTCTCTGAACACCAAGCAGTTTCTGGTTGTTGTTTTTGCTCCTGTCACATTTTTTCTCACTGTGGGCTTATTTTCCACCCCAGTATATAGTCTTGCACCTTTATGGAAGCAGCACAATCATGGCTAGAAGTAGAGAAAACTTAAGTCCAGTATGACACAGTTGTAAGGGGCAGTTGTGGTCTAGTGGTTTGTGAAGCAAACTTGTAACTGGTGGGTTGCCGGTTCGAACCCCCGGACTGGCAAGAGGTTGAGGTGGGAAAGTGACTGTGATTTTGATTAAATATTTAGATTTTTGGCTTTGACTTGGAGTTTTTTCCTGACAAAACCTAAAATCGTACCAGACTACTTTCAGAACTGTAGGAAATTTGAAAATCCAAAGATTCTTCTTGTCTTTACAGTTTCTGGCTTTCATTCATGGTGTAAGTTTGATAGTTTTCTATAGAATAATAGTCACCTTAAACCCGGTGGCAGGTTTGGGGATTCAGAGTTTTTAAGTCAGGGTCAAAGTCCTTTTTTTTAATAAACCGCATTTAAAATAATAATAATCTAACCTTTATTGATCCACTTGGGGAAATTCCTTCTCTGCATTTGACCCATCCTATTCATAGTTAACCTTAACTATACATACTAGGAGAAGTGGACTGCGACGGTGTAGCGCCCGGGGAGCAGTCAGGGGTTAAGGGCCTTGCTCAAGGGCCCACAGTGGTGGTGACTGGGACAAGCGGTCGCTCTCACTTCCCCACCTCAACCTCTTGCCAGTCCGGGGGCTTCAACCGGCGACCCACCGGTTACAAGTTCGCTTCACAAACCACTAGGCCACCACTGTCCATAAAAAAGCAACAGGAGTTGAACCAAAAAGCTGTACAGTGAAAACACTCACACTGACATGTCCAAAAATCACATACCTGGCACAATTGCATTGATTGTTGTCTCTACACTGTGAAAGCAGTGTTGCATAAAGTGTGAAATTACACAAGGGCCCTGGTGAAGGGCAATGTGTGACTGAATGTCAACTGACATTTTAGTGTGTCACTGGTGTACTTTAATAGGCCTTCTAGTATAATTTTCTTCATCTGCAAGTAAACTCCAAGAAAAGTAAATGCTTTTATAGAGCTACTTCCAGTATAAAATCTCTTTCAGATACATTCACATTGTATTTTCTGAGCATATAAAGAAACTCTGACACGATGTGGAGAATAATGTAATGTAGGGCAATAAAATGACAACCAAATGTACCGGGTATAGACACTTCATTCATACAATAAGAGAATTGTTCAATAAATGTTAGATAGTTTGATGCAAACCACCATGAAAGCACATAAAGAGAAATTTGGTTGCATGAACAAACCCCATGTGTACTCCCTTCCTGGCTCATAAACAGTCATATCCCTTGATAGCGGAGCCCCCTCACCCTTCATCGCTCTTTCTGTGGCTTCCATGCTGATCTCCCGAGGCGTGCTGTTCCTCGGCTGCCTGGGCTCATCGTCACCTCAGTCTGCACCCTCAGACCTCCGCTGGTGGAGGCTGCAGTCAGCAGGGACTGACGGTGGCTCTTGTGAGACGGGCTTTACGGTCTAAAAACACCTCCGCCTAAACAACATATTCCCAGCAGCCCGCTCCAAGGGCTGGTGGACTCAATGCCAATATGCTTGGAGGCCGGTGCTGGGTTTATTCTGGTGATACATGGTTCTGTTTACCTCAATAAATAGGCAGAAGTGGTTATATTAAAAAAAAAAAAAATCATTTCTGTTTATCTCCCACTGCAGCTTTAAGATCAAGACAGTAACAGCAAAGAATATGTTTTAAAGGTCTGTTGACATCCTAGTGTGCAGTTTACTGGCTAAAAAGTGTAGTAATTCACAAATTAACACTGACAAGGTGAATATCTTTAATTGGTCTCAAATATGTCTTGATCCATTGTTGTGTCTAGTGAAAAAAACTATTTTCTATTAAATGACCTTTGTAAAGAACAGTGCTAATCTGCAGCGAGTGTACCCACAGTTGTTTTTCTGTTTTCTTTCATGTGGACTTGTGTGAAGAAACTTTATCCGCAGTTTTTCTGCTACTGTAGGAAACTGAGTCAGGGCAAAGAGGGCAGAAGATGTGAAGACTCTCAGCCTAAAAAAATAGAAAGATGTGGCTAAAACGCTTACACAGGCTTTAGTAGATGGTGGATGTGCATTCCTGTTGAAGAAAAAGTGTAAATCTCATCAAATCCTAGCTTCTCCCGACTCTCCCAAACCAAATCCCTTTCTTGAACAAATCCACTGCCAGCCCCTCTTCAAAGTGGAGACAAAAAAAAAAAATCACTGCAGCTATAAGCTGTCTTGTGTTGTGCTCTCTCACCCTCGGACCCTCCCTTCCCAGTATTTCTCCCCCAGCTCCTGTTCTGGCTTTCTGCCTCTCAGGTTTCTACCCACCCCCCATCTACACCCCGTGGCCCCCCTTTGACCCCCTGTTACCCCACATCTACCCCCTCACCCTCCCTCTCCCCAGGGCAAGCCCACAGCTCCCAGTCCTTTGTGCCTTCCTTCTCCTCCCTCCTCCTCCACCTCTGCCTCCCCCTGCCTTTGTGTGTGAGAGGCCAGCGAAGGGAGAGAGGAGAGGGAGGCTGCAGAGGAGGAGAGAGACGGAACGACAGGATAGAGAGGGATCCTATAGATCAGATGTGAAACTGGAGCTTAAAGCCTTTTATTTTTACATGCTCTTACTTGACTTGTGGATTTACACAAAGCTGTTCCTTCTCTTTCACCCTGCAGAAATGTTGTCACTGCTCTTTTGTCTGCCTTTGATATACATCTGAAAAGCAAAACACTGAACAGAAGCGTACTATATATTTAAATCAGAAAAGAGTATATTCCTTCTTATACTATGCCTACATGGAAGGTGTAGCGGCTCTATCTGTGTCTGAACATGAAGCATTGAGCTGTAGGTCACCTGTGTTTTTTGGAAACACGCAGCCGCTGCAATTAAGCACATAAAAGGCAGGAAAATGGGTGTGAAATGTAAAATATATGTCTCAGCCCACATTTACGAGTGTATAGTGGGAGTAAAACTCAAGCTGTTATGTCACCTGTGTAGACAGCTGGATTGATTAAAATGTGTATGTGTTCCATCAGTGGTGTGAGATGGATGACTGAAATGAAACAGCTGGAATGCCTTTTGTGAAGACACAGCTGTACAGGCTCTGGTGATTTTAGCAGAGTGAATTTATATACTGTACAAGGAGTCAAACAATGTCCTTAAAAATATAGTGAATAATGAAAAAAAAGGTTTCTTCATGTACTTCATTTTCAGTTGTCTTACAGTCAGGTTTGGGCTGTTAGAGCTGATGATGAGAAACATGTAAATGCCTGACGCTGTGTTGGTTTAATGCAGAACAATGTAACATTAAGTTTTAAATGAACTCACACAGCTTAGTTGATTTTTAAGCCATGAGGCTGTGACTTCTGCTGGCTGTAGTTGCTTTGCACAGCACATGTTGCTAAACAACTGAGAGAAAGATGCAGGGCTGTTGACCAAAAGTTGCATACAGTTTTGGATCCCTGTGGTTGACCGCTTACCCAGCCTGAGAATCGTGCATATGAATCTCATTATTTCAAATTTATGTGACAGTATAAAGATCAGTGATGTCCATATGTTTGTCTCTACATTTTCTACTCAGGCAAATGAATAGTTATAATGCAAAAACAGACTAGAGACCAAATTGTACAGCAAGATGTCAGTGAGGATGAGAGGTTTCTACATGTTTCTACGTTCTGTCTCCATGTTGGAGATAATTTTTAAGTAATTATTAAAGATACTCCTGTTGTA
The DNA here is from genome assembly GCA_900302755.1 of Chromis chromis. Taxonomy (NCBI): domain Eukaryota; kingdom Metazoa; phylum Chordata; class Actinopteri; family Pomacentridae; genus Chromis; species Chromis chromis. The sequence continues at coordinate 2,356 of OMNN01001673.1, read as the reverse complement.
TCATTGCATAAATGCATGCAACTCTCTGAATGGGAAAATGCTCATATAGATCCTGCTGCCGTCCGATGCTGCAGGTATTCAATCAACTCAGAGGAAAAACTCCTGCAAACAGATGGAAGCAGTTAACTAAGTTTGTTAGATTCCATTTATCGGTGAGTCTCATTAATCTGACAGGGTCTGTCCTCATTGTAGTAAAGTGTTACTATTATGAAAACTTCTGTTTGTAATAGATGTGAATCCTGAGATTGATGCAGTACCAGAAGTAATGCAAGGGTGGTACTGGACAGTGATGGTGAACGAGAAGCTGAGTCGGATGGCAAAGCTTGGGTCATGAGCTTTGGATAGTGAAGGAAAGAATGAGATTGTAGATGCAAGTGGCCACAATGAGTATTGCCGTAGGGACGTTGGGTTTGCCTTAGAGATTGCGTGAGGAGCTCTGCCATCCATTGGGAGTAGAGTCGTTGCTCCTTCGTGTCAAAAGGACGCTGAGGTGGTTTGGACATCTGACTTGGATGCCTCATGGACGCCTTCCTTTGGAGTTTTTTTGGGCACGTCTAGCTGGGACGAGACCCCAGGGTAGAGCCAGAACTTGCTCGATATATTACATATCTCATTTGACCTGAGAACGCCTCAGGATCCCCCAGGAGGATCTGGAAAATGTTGCTCGAGTGTGGAAAGTCTGGAATGCCCTGCTTATTCTGCTGCCCACTGCGACCCAGCTTTGGACAAGCGGAAGAAAAGGGATGGACAGATGGATGAATACATGTGCAGTTGAATTTGTAGGGAATAAAGAAAGTGTTTAGTGATTTTGGCAGCAAACTTTGTCTTTGGCACACTCTGTGGTGTTTTTGGATCAATATTAGTACTAAAATGTGGAAAAAACGTCCCCAGATTGCTTCACAAAGTATGTTGCTTGTGCGTGCCTATCAGTTAAAGTGGCAACATGGGGTTCAAACTTGTGCCGTGTTCGACGAAGTCCGACGTAGTAAGACTAACTTTTACCACGGAGCTAATTCAGATATAAAGTTGAGACGTTCAAATGCCGACAGATGAAGAAAAAGGAGTGCATTTTTACACACATAGACACATTTTCCCACGTGTTTAACTTTATTTACATGCATTAACCTGCTATTTAAAGAAAAAAATACGCCATAGGAATGTGCAAAAAGGTTCTTAGTTTGCCCTGTGAGGCAATCACGCTATAAATACACAGAGCTGACTGACCTAGATGAACCTGTGCTCCGTAGTTAAATACACCGGATATACAGTAGATCCTAATTATGTACATATAGTACAGTATTTCCAAGAAAGGCTCAACAGGGGGCGATATAGAGCAGCGCTAACACTGATGTATTGTCATGAAACCTGTGCAAATTCATCTGTATTTTTGCTTTGCATTCCCACTGCACTTTAATAACCACCTAGTAAGGATGACATTTGGAGTTTGAATAAGCCAAATGCTAAATGTGTTATTTCATGGTAAAACCTTCAAGTCACAAACGGCACCTTTGTTACCTTATTTATCAGAATAACTGTAAGCTATTTCTGTTGGAGGAGCTGCTGTTTATATGGCATTTTGGTTTTTTCCATAGACTTTTTTTTTGATAAGGTTTGATAAATACCTGAGGTCACAAGTCTTAGAAGTCATACTTGACATATCTTGGGTTCTGTGTCCGAAATCACTTCGAACATATTCAGACCTGATGACCACACAGGTGGAGCAGGTCACTGAGTTCAGCCAGTGGAAGTGGGCCATTATGTTGCTAAGAGGGCTTTAGTGTTCATCTCTTCACGTCAACCAAACAAGCTGGCCAGACACCAAAGGCGCCGTTCACCTACTGACCCACCTAAATGTCTCCCAGAGCTGCCAGCAGATAAACAACACCAACGAACCTACAGACAGAGTGACATGTAAGCACCGAAACCGATTACACTTGTGAGCCTGTAAGAGAGCGGGTGAGTGAAGCCGACGTGTGAATGCAGAGATGAATGCGTTAATAAGCTTGTCTCAGTATGTGTACATGCATTATGCATTCACTGTCCAAAGACCCACAGCAACTCGCATGCATTTTTAAAACCCAGGAAGCAGAAAGGTAGGTCACGCTGGGTGTATTTGCTTGTGTGTGTGTGTGTGTGTGTGTGTGTGTGTGTGTGTGTGTGTGTGTGTGTGTGTGTGTGTGTGCGTGTGTGTGTGTGTGTGTGTGTGTGTGTGTGTGTGTGTGTGTGTGTGTGTGTGTGTGTGGCTGGCAGCTCTGAGCAGCTCTCCTGATATGCGATACACAGAGCTTTAGGTTAACGGTAGAGTGAGTAAACAATCAGCCAACCGCAACATTAACAAACCTTGCCTTGCAGGTTA
>OMNN01001672.1:0-11937 GCA_900302755.1 Chromis chromis | reverse complement strand
GCGCCCCCTAGAAATATTCAAATACTCATATAAAATCACTGCTTCATCGTACAAACATGCAATTTGGTACCCATGTAGAGCAGGCCAAGATGAACAGATCTAATTACATGGGAATTGAAAATGGCTCCACAGCGCCACCTAGGAATTTTCCAAAACTCATAAATCACTGCTTTGTCATACAAACATGAAATCTGGTACACAGGTACAGCAGGCTGAGACTAACAGATTTACGCACTTGGACTTTCCCAACGGCTCCACAGTGCCCGCTAGAAATATTCAAATACTCATATAAAATCACTGCTTCATCGTACAAACATGAAATCTGGTACACATGTAGAGCAGGCAAAGATGAACTGATTTAAGTACATGGATTTGGTACACCTGTAGACCACACGCCGACATGCACAACACCTCGACGTGCGCCACCTACCGACATGCGTGGAGGTGCGAGGGCCCGTCAGACGCTGCTTGCAGCTTTAATATTTTCTTTACCTCTTCTTCCCCTTTAAATATAGAAAAGTGCCAGGTGAAACTATGAAGCAGAAATGTAATTTCAACCAGGGACAGTTAAAGGGGATATAAATCTACTTTCCTAAGACGTCTGTTGTGTGTCACTTCTGACGTCAGTGTAGTAGATGTGTATTAGTAGAGGTGAGTCAGATTCCTGAGATGGTTTAGAGATGAGAATTTGAGAAGTCTGACCCGACTGGGTTTGACACTGGTAGGAAACTCAGGAGAGCATGAAGTTACATGGAATAAACCCACACAAATTTCTGGGCATAAGGCCAAAGGAGTTTTCAAATACAAAAATTATGATTACAAGATCTTTTTAAGTAATTTTGACATATCACTTTCCACTGGTTATTTCTACTCATCCAAGGCACAACAGTGAGAGATGGTATTTGAGTTTTCAGTTGAAATTACATGACATATGCTCTGTAGCTATTTAGTTATTACCACAAGTGCTGTAGTATTGTCTTGCTGTGCAATTTTATGATTACAAAAGAGCTGACTTGACCACTGTGAGCATTAGGAAATGACAATGCAACACTTCGTCATAACACTTCATCAGTTGACAACATGAATCAACAGCAACCTTTTACTTCAGACACAGGCACAAATGAGACAATAAAAACATGAATAAATGCTTAAAAAACATCTCTAGAATGATGACAACTGAATCAAAAATCCTGCTTTTCTTCTTCTTGATAAAATGCTGATAAAAATTCAATGGTAATTTCTGGTGAGAATGAGCTACACAGGATGCAATGTGATGAAAACAGAGACAACTAATTTATATGAACCTCACAGCTTTTGAGAAAGAAAATATCCTCACATGAAACTACTCTAAACTTTATATAAGTGTGTGCGAACAATGCATGCTGTGGACAGAGCATTGCCAGTGACATGACTTGAAAAGAAAGCAAAAAAAGTTAAAGACAGATAGAAATATGGACAAAGACTGTCTTAACTTGATATGGTAAAGCCAGAGAGTGTGACTGAGCTCGACAATAGAGCAGAAAATTCTCAGCTAGAAACGAGGCTGGTAAATGTGTCGCGTCTTGTCGGCAATTAACCAAATTTCACAGAAAAGCCACCAGACACAAAGTAGGCTGATCATACCTAATACTGGTCACATGTTTTTGCCCTGATTGACCTGACTGTTAGAGTGAAACAGCAAAGAATGAGGTCAGTCATCTTGTTCACTCCCTTTCCATGCAGGAAATGACTTGCTGGGTTGGTAATAAACTCAAAATTGGTCATAAAATAAACATGATTATAGAGCATGGGATTAGTGTTCATTACTGGACAGGATTGGGGATTTTAGCAAAGTTAGTACATATGCTGCTGAACTGAAATAAATCCCAACTCATCAAACACAATAAGTCAGCAGAGCAAGAAACCAGCAGAGCAGAGTTGTCCAGTGGAAAAAAGAAGTGAAACAGGAGCCATAAACCACCAGTGTTCAATATTAGTCAGCACTAAGTGTAAACAAGATGAAAGTTCAAGAGAGAAGCATCAAACGAAAACTGCAGGACTGGAATGATCCCAAATTTTTTGGTATACGTTAATTTGTGCCACTGTGTTTGTCAGGTTTTTCCATAATTTAATGTGCAAGAGGATCATTGTGGCTTCTTCAAGCTGAAGTAGACGCCTTATATCTTTTTAAAACTAACAATCCGTGACGCAAATGTAAACAAACAGCTGCTGTCACCAAAATATACTGTCGTGTGATGCAGATGCACTGTGTCTACATGTGGTTAATTAATGCATTCTTTTAAAAAAAAAAGTGTTTTTCCCATTTTTATTGAGAGAGACAGGGTGAAAGGGGGTATAGAGGAGAGTGACATGCAGCAAAGGGTCTTGAGCTGGACTTGAACTCATGACCGCTGCTGGTGACCTGCACCCACATGGTAACGCCTTAACTCAACGAGCTAAACGGCGGCCCTAACTAATTCAGTCTAATGTCACTAAAGGAGCCCTTAGCCTTAGCCCTCCTTGTTTGTTAAAAATTTGGCACACACAGTATTCTGGGTTTTATTTAAAACAGTGATTTAGTAATATGTTTTAAATCTTAACTTAAGTGTCAAGTTTTTAACTCTTGACTTTGTTTTTAGCTCATCATCTGTATACCAAGTCTGACTGAAATGTTTACTGTGCATGACCTTGCTTAGGAAAAACCTGCGCTATCATGAAACCACATGTGGTTTTCGGCAGTAAACCAAAGCCATATTCATAGGAATCACTTCCAGCAGTAGCCAACATCTGTTGTTGTGTGAATTTCTAGTTGCTAAAGTGAAATCAGTAACATCCAGATGAACAGTTGGCTTCAATGCAATTAACTGAGATTGACAGTTTTTAAACAACTTCGCTACAGGCGAGGCAGTTTGGGGACGGCTTTAATGACAGGGCTTGCGTGCCTCGGAGAGAGGAATGAGAAACTGCTGAAAGAATCCAATCACTTAACATTTCATGCAGACAATGGGTAAAAGACTCTGCCATATCTTTGATCAGAGAAGTGTATCGATCGTCACGGCAGATAGCAATCAGACAAACAAAGTGGCACTGACCGTGCCGCCAGGTTTGACACTTAGCCACAGAGTCGCTCAAGCTGAATAAATCTATGAAAATATCCGGCTCTTCTGGTTCACCGTCGCCTGTGGAGCGCTGGCAGACACCCTGACAGCAGCCTGTCAGTCAGTCGAAACGCTTGGTGTTACTGGAAATCTGCCAACAAGTCAGAATCAGTGCTTTAATCTAGTCTTGTCATCCAGCGCAAAAGGCCACCCACAGGCTCAGAGTCCAAAACTTCCACTTAGATCTACACTACAGGAAACGTCCTGAACAAAATAGGTTATACACGGTTAAACACGTTCTGAGTTACTAGTAGGAAGTGATACTTGGTGTGAATGGAGACTCTATTTTTGGCAGAAACGTGTTTAACGTTAAGAGTTTGGTTTAGTTTAGGAGATGTGAACAGAAAGGCCTGATAATGCTGCTTTAAAAAGACACTTCACCCAAATAACACATATTGTCTTACTTACTAATCCCAATGTTAGTAGCTAGAGCAGATCTTTTTTTTTTTTAAAGTATTTTTTGGGGAGTTTTTCCCAGTTTTATTGATAGAGAGAGAGAGAAAGAAAGGGAGTAGAGAGGAGAGTGACATGCAGCAAAGGGTCTTGAGCCGGACTCGAACTCATGACCGCTGCGCCCACATGGTAATGCCTTAACTCAGCGAGCTATACAGCGGCCGAGGGCAGATCATTTTGATTTTATGTGCTAACATTTTGAAATGTCCATCTCTGACTCTGCTATTGCCACTACAGTACCATGGAGGGGAGCGAGTAGGTAAAGCACTTAAAGGAAAAGAAATCAACACCAAATCAGCTACACCAATAGACTTTGTTTTTATAAAGCAGCATTAATACTTTCACCATCTACAGAAACGACTCCTGTGGCTTTGAACATCTCTATATTGAAATTTCTTTCACCCTATACACTTGGTGGTAGCAATAACCTGAAACACATAATTCCAAACCTTTGCAGCTAATTAGGAGAAGTCTTTTTGTATTTTTTGGTGAATTGATCCTCTAACTCGAAGCATAATGACTGTATGTGATGCTAGATAAAGGAGGCCTTAATCTGCATGAATCAGCTACGGAAGCAGACCAGGAAATATTTCAAAAGTCTTTAACAAAAATATCTAGTTCTAGTTCAACTTATTGGCTTTTTTTCAGTTTTCAACCTCATCACAAAAAGCTACTTCTGTTATGATCTTTTAATTCAAACTACAAGATTAACTTTCCCAGTCAATCCAAAAATCCTCAACAGAACAGGGGGAAACCATTTTCAGGAGAGTTACACTTCAAGCAGCTCACATCAACAATCTTCCAAAAACTGCAGACTCAACCACGCATGTAAGGAGCTTATGAAGCAGACCTGAAGTGATTATTAAGCATGAAAGCGTAAGAACACTGAGATGTACCTGATTTAGAAGATTTGCTAAAGGCGGTTTGGTGGTGCAGCGTCTGGGTCTCATTGGGTGAGAGCTTTAACAGCGTTTTCTTTTTAACCAAGAAATCACACAACCACTGCAACCTCTGAAACTTCCCTCAAGGGACGTATACACAGTCAGTACTATTATTAAGTTACCTGATTCAATTTAAAGATGCTGCTAATCTACAAATTATACTCTGCAATACAAGGAGGTAAAGCTGAACCTCCTGAACACACACAGATTGCTGCAACTGCTAGCTATTGTTTTGAATTTTGACTAAGCTGTCAATTATTTCCACAGTTAAAACCACCAACCACTTTCTTTATAAATGTGAAAAAATTGGGTTAAAAATGTCCATTACATGTTCAAGGAACCTGAAAACATGCAATTAAATGTTTTGTTTGGCCTGACGAACAGTTTACAGTGATATAAAATGAATAAAAGCAGCAAATCTTCACATTTAAGGAGTCCTGAAGCTTGAATCTTTTGTATTTTCACTTTCACAAAAAAAATACTTTAATACATTTTTAAACTAACAAAGGAATGGCCAACTAATCATTTCAGCTCTAATTTAATGTTATTCTGCTCTTGATTGAATTTAACAAATGAATCAAATACAATAGCTGAGTGCAAGCTCAACAACAAATACTGCATTCTTACTTTTGCAAAATTAGAACAAAAAATGATTTTCTTTTTTCTGAAGCTGGCCTTCTAGGAGAGATGGGAAGCTAAACACCATCACTGCCTGGTTGTTATTGTCTTTTACGGCTGTCTGTTAAATATAAACGCCTTTACAACCTTTCTGTTGTTGTTTTCCAGCTGGATACACCTCTGTGGAGTTTCAGTGTGCAGGAGAGCACAGGGAGAATCTCACTTTGTCAACAAGGGTTAAAACTTCGAGTCGCCACAGAAAGAAACAGACACTGATGCTGACGGAGCTGCTTGGGGAAAACACACTTGATGATAGTGAACCTGCCCAGAAGATGACCGGGCAGAAACACGGTGACGATGTTATTGATGCCTTAACAACTACTAGTTACATCTTGGACACCAAAAAGCCGCTTTTAACTGGTTTAAAAGCAGTAAAAGATGTGTATCAACAAGCAAAACAACCTCTACATGCAAAAAGACACACGAGTCGACTGTAACTGTTAAGTTAAATGTTATATTTAAAAGCGCTACATTACCAGAGGAGTCCCGGTGTCCTGTCGCAGCCATGTGTTAAAAAATACTTAATAAATAGGCGAATGATAAAACTAAAAACTAAAAACTGTTGTTACTGTAGTTGTAACTGTTTATGACTGAACACAAAACAGCAGCCGGGCCCAGCAGCTGCTTCTCCAGTTTGCGCAAACTCAGTTCGCCCCGTCTGGGTCATGTGACCGACACCACGTGACCACGTGACTGCGCCCTGAGCTGTGAGGTGTCGGGAGGTTTACAGGACAGGACACTGATCTACTGTTATTCATTAGTCACTATTCTATGTATATCATACATTTTATAAAATTATAGATCATAATTAGATTATAATGTGTATTATTTATTTGAGTTGACAAAATGGGTGATTCTAATTCTTTTTTCATTCTATCAGATTTTAGTTACTCCTAAATGTGACATTTTTCTCCATCTCCATCCATATTTCTGTTGTTTTACTGTGTTTGATGAAACTTTTAATTCCAAACTTATTGAACACAACAAACACAATGCAGTTTAATGACACCACACCACATACTACATCCTCCAAAAACGATCATAAAGTTAAATCAGCACCTCTTCAAACTAAAACCTAACATGATAACCTTCCTGATAGTGAAAGCTTTTGCAAGGATTTAGTATTAAACTAGATTAATCTATTTAGACATAATAAACTTGAAAAGCTGAGTGCATGTAAATTAGATGATAGAAACATTAGAAATTATTTTACTTATATGCCATATCGTCAAAATGCCACCAGTGTCTGCAATCTAAAATACATTTTACAAACATACTTTTAATCACAGTGCTGTGCTGGATTGTGCCACACTGTATAGATGTTCCTCATTACTTATTGAAAAAGCTGCAACTCAACTCCATCACCTCTCAGTCAGGACAAACTCTGCAAATGGGCCACTGCTTTTGTCAAGTGCCATTAAATGTGTCATTATTTACTGAATTCAGTCCACGTACTTTTTTTTAGGGTAAATGAAAAACAAGCCATCTTATGCAACCTACTTTACAATTAGTCTACTCAAAATCACACATTTGTTTGTTTCTTCTCCCACACAAACGACTCACCTTTCCTCCTTGATTTCCTAATATTTCATTTTCCAGTTAAACCATCCTGTATGGGGAAACATCCATGATTTGTTATCTATTAAATCCAGATCTAACGAAAAATATCTCTTAAAAACACTCAACTTCCTTTAATGCATTTATTTACATTATATCAATATACAGGTATAAACATAAAGCTTTAATTGCAGGTTTAACATGTTACACAAGTAAAGCTGCCCCACCAGTTGAATACGTCACTGTAATCTCGTAATACAAACATGTGTAGCCAGCTGTGACCCCATCAGGCCTGTCAGTACAGATGCAGCCACACATTTCATTTGACTAATATGGTAACGTGGATAAATGGAGCATTTTGTTTGGCCTGAAAACTGTGGTTGTCAGGCTAATGCATTGTGCAAAACAAGTAAAAAATAAACAACAAAACCCCCAAGAGCCATTTTTCTGTATACAGCACACACTTAACCAAATTTTTCAAATAATTAGACATATTAGTGTTATGTTTACGTTCTGAATTTGCCCTGCACAAGTCTTAGGTTCCACTGAAATACAGTAGAATGAATAATGAGTAAATGCATCTGAGTAACATTCAGTTTCAACACATTTGACATAATATAATCTCCTTCAGAGGTAAAAAGATTTTTGTTGAGTGATAAAAATAAAAATATGACTTGTTCATGTTTTTCTTTTCAGTTGTATAGATTTGTTTGCTCTCTTGGATAGCACATGGAAACTCTTTAGAATTTAACTGTTCACATTTAAATACATCAGCCTGAGTCTGGGAAACTAATGGACATTTTCTTTTCTTTTTTATTATTATTATTTTTATTGACCAAATGAAAAATGAATCCTTAGTCATCAGTTGAAATTATATGCAGATTAATCAGTAATCACAATATTTGCTTGATTTATTCCTTCTCTGCTCTTCCTTTTGTATCCAGTTTAAGTTCTCCTGAATATTATAGTCCACCAGCAGTCTTACAGGCGCGTTATTAGTCACTTCACACCTTCACTCTCATCCATCTCTCCTCTATCTGCCTTCCAGTGCCTTGTCTCTGGCGATCACCGCCTCATCGAACTTGATCATGAGCGTGGTGCCTTTGTGCCAGTGGACGGTGACCTTGGCAGGGAACCCGCTGTGGGTGAGGATGGCCTCCACGATGCCTCCGGTGAAGGCTGCACAGTTCAAGGTGCTGTTCTCTTTGGGAACAGAGATGAAGGTGTTGACGAGGGGCTCCTTCTCAATGATGTAGTAAGTCTTGTCGTCATCGTTGGCCTGCTCCAGCTTATCTGCCTCCTTGCCAAACAATGCTCTCCACACGGATACCTGTGGAGTATAAAACATGACAGAGGGGGATGCAGGTGGAGGTTCACATCAGGATTACACTAACTATTACCTACGTTTTCCTAAATACACTGAGAGCACAACCATCCATATGCAAATTCATGATGCCTCATCTGTAAGTGGAAAAGGTGCACATAGCCTTCATCATATCTTAATCTTTTTTAGCCTTTAGACTGTATTTTTTGTTTTCTCGTCTGGCTTCTTCCATGCCTTATTTGTATCTAACTGCTGTAACATGTACATTTCCCCGGTGAGGGGTCAATAAAGATTGTCTTTCAATTTTTATTTGCCATTAGAAAGGAAAATTGCCTATTTTTATTTTTCCTGCAGCCGGCAGATAGTGCATTTTTTTCTTTTAACAGTAAATTAGTACATATAACATGATAACAATAAAAAAATACAGACAAAACACATCAGTATCTTGTCAGGCAAACACTGTTAGATGGGTCACAGAATAATACCTGGGCAAAACACATTTCAGGATGGAGCTTTAAATATGCCCCAGTAATATCTGAATCCAATAAATAAAAATACATTAAGGTGATTTGCAATAAAGAAATAGGTTACATCATTGTTTCATTTAAACTATGCAAAGTAAAGCAAGAACAGATCAATAGTGAAGCCGTTTAAATGACCACATCAACTCCAGACCTCTCAGGTCGTCTGGGACAGATCTACTTTCTGTCCCCAAAGTCAAAACGAAGCAGACAGGCAGATTTTTTTTCTTCACCACATATCTGAAAAAATCTCCCAGAACTGCAGGTCCGCTTCAACTCTCAGCCCCTTTAAATCACGGCTGAAGATGTTTCTGTTTGCCTCTGTCTTTCATTAAATAATGAATATTTTAAACTGCATGGTAACTTTGTACATTCCATTTTATCTTCGTTTTTTTCTCTCTATTTAACTATATTTATTGAAATATATTAATATTGAATTGTCTTTTTATATTGCTTTATGCTCCTTTTACAAATAGTTTTGATGCTTTTTATCTGCATAAAGCATTCTGTATTGCCTTTGTGTTTGAATGTGTTACACAAATTAACTTGCATTGCCTTGCCCGAAAAAACCCGAAAACTTCCATTTTGGGGCTTAACTGTAATGCCTCATATCACTGTCCCCATAAACTCAAGTGTTTGTCGTCGCTTCCTTGCAGGTGACGCCCTTTGAAAATATGTAGGTCAGAGGGAAATCAAAAAATGGATAAGAAAGAAGCCAGAGCTGTGATCAAGTATCTGCATAAAAAGGGAATGACGGCCAAGGAAATCCATAAAAACATGGTCAATACACTTGCACCTGAGATGACCAGCGGTCGGGACACACAAAATTAGCAACCTCAGACGATCAAGTGGAGGCTGTCCAGCTCATGGTCATGTATGATAGACATGTGACTGTCCAAAACATAACTATGGACATCAGTGTCCAGCTCTGGCTTCTTGTCTATTTTTTAGTTTCCCTCTCACCTATTGGTTTTCAAAGGGCGTCACCTGCAAAGAAATAATGACAACCGTTTGAGATTTTATTGACAGTGGCTTTAGAGTATACAGTTATGCCTCAAAATGTGAGTTATGGGCTGCTGTTTAGCTCACTGAGTTAAGGCGATACCACATGGGCTCAGTCCTTTAGCAGCAGTCATGAGTTCGATTCCGGCTTAAGACCATTTGTTGCATGTCACTCTCCTCCCTACACCCCCTTTCACTCCGTCTTTCTACCAATAAAACGGAAAAACTCTCCCCCAAAAAATACAAAAAAAAAAAGGGAGTTATGCCCCTTGTTTTGTAGACTTTCGACATTTTTGCATGTCTTTTATATTACTGTATATTTTGCATGTTACACGCATTTTTTGTCTTTAGTACATTTAAGCACATCTGTTGATAGTTGTGAAGTGTTTTGTGTTCAGTGTTAGATGTGGGTTCTTGACTGTGATTGTAGCTGCTGTAACAAAGTTTATATGTTTAATCTATGTTTCTATGAGTTGCTCCTGTAATACCACATTCTCACACACACACACACACACACACACACACACACACACACACACACACACACACACACACACACACACACACACACACACACACACACACTCTCTCTCTGTGTAGCTTTGCTTCAACCTTTAGCATCAGGAAAAAAAAGCAAAACAAAAACAAACATGCCAAAGAGAGCCTGTACCCACCCCCTTTAGCAACACTTCTCAACCTTCCCACAAGCTTGTGTTGACACAGACAGAGGTGTGTGTGTCTGATTATGTCTTGGTGTGTATGTGTGTTGTCTGCTGTCCAGGTGTTCAGACAAGGTTGCACTGAGGAGACAGATTGACCTGTTTCAGGTGAGAAACCTTTGTACCGGCTGATATTATTCCCTTTGCATTTGCATATAATCACTCCTTCTTGCTTCTTTTAGCTCTTTTCTCTACCTGCGAGTTTCATTGTCAGCATCCAGTGGAAGGCGCGGCATTAGAAGCATATTGTTGGTTTCCTTGTCATTCTTTATTCCGTCTCTCATTCATTGTTGTGCACTGCAGCAGCAAAATGCTCACATTTTGGTGTTTGCTGGGTATCTGTGCACAGGACAAGGCAGAGCAGGGTTTGCAGACTGTGTGCTCATCCAGGGGCAGCTAATGTAGTGTCACTGTGAAATATAAATGGGCTAAGAGCAGCCATGCTGCTGATGAGTACTCCCAGGCCTTTTTACACAGCGATGTTGTGTGAAGAGCCCCTATCCTTATTCATTTTCATGGCTCTGCAGTTCTGCTATTGACTTAAAGAGCAGCGATGCAACCACCTACTCTGGTGCATTTGGGAAATATAATGAGCCACAGCGACAGGAATTTAAATACAGTGGAGTGGTGAGGGCAGGAGATGAGAGAGGAGAACACAAGTAGAGCAAGAGAGTGTGTTTCCTGTTTGTTTTGCCCAGGATTAGAGTGAATTGCCGCGTTGTTCTCTGTCCACTTCGTCCCGGGCGATGCAGTTTTCCTTCACATACAGCCCTCTCTCTTTCACAAGCTACTTCCCCTTGCTCTCTTGGCCAGTAACACATGTTTTGAAATGACGTATTCACACAGCGAGACACTTTGAGCACGGGTGTGTATGTGAGAGAGACAGAGAGAGAGAGAGAGTTTGTGGTTAGCAGGGCTTTCTCTCTGGCTCCAGAGGCCCTGGCCAAGTCAGCGGTGAGGTTTGGCTCACTTCTCTCAACACTGCACACAGTCTTGCACACAGACACACACACTGTCTTTCTTTCTTTCTTACCTCTCCCTCTCTTTTGCGCTGACCCATCCACATAAGCGCACTTCTTATTTTATGGACAGTAAGTCCACCATCTTTACCTTCCTGCCCCCCAGGAAGTGGATCACAGCTCATTTTAATGGTCTGACTGTGTCCCAGAATAAACCCCGCAGTGAGATTCTCCTGTTACATTACACCTCCTCAGCTCCAAACTCTTTCTCTCTTTGTTTCTTTCTTTCTCGCTGCCTCTCTTTCTCACACACACACTCACACGCACACACAAAGAATGCAGTGCCTTCCAGTTCTTAATGAGACAAAGAGCCATTGATTTAGCAGGGAGTACAAGGAGTTAGAAGTGATCGATCTTGTTAAGCCTGTGGACACACTCTCACAAGGCCTGGAAGAGAAGGAATGCGAAATGGATGCAGGGAAGATGGAGAGAAAGAGACGGAGAGAGAGAGCAGGTCGGGGAGGTGTGATCAAGAGATATGGTCTCTTAATGTGGTCACAGGGGCTGTGCTGGATAGCTATTAATGTGGCCTTAAAATACATCACACACTCCAACAGATCCAGATGAGGATCACTTTGATCAGGTG
>OMNN01001666.1:0-12447 GCA_900302755.1 Chromis chromis | reverse complement strand
AATAGTTTTACATCGGTTGCTTAACTGTGTAGCTTTTGTTCGAGTCTGCCTAGCTTATGCTTCTCTTTCCCTCCGTCGTTCTGTTCTCTTTCTCGAGTGAGCTGCTGTGATTTAATCTGCTCTGCAGCGCCACTATTGCCCTCTGCTGACAGAAGCTAGATACTGCAGCTTAAACAAGGAAAATGAGTTTAATGCTTTTAAGTATATTTTGAGTGGGTTACATCCTCCCCCCCTTAATCTGCATGCATCCTTGCATGTAGTACCTTAAACTACATCAGATGTTTGTGGCGTTAGACGAGTTATGTAGGGTACAGTGTCAAAATTGAGGGATTGGGAGAAAGCCTGATCTAACCCAGTTAAAATGGAATGCATAACAGTTACTAATGGATTCCCTAAAGTTGGGTAGGTAAACCTTTTGGGAGCCACCCTTTCTCTGGAAGACCTTCTCAGCTGTATTCCATCATCAAGTTCTGGATCACCACTTCCTGTATCCTGTGGCTGTTCTCCATGCTCTTTGTCCTCCGTTACTTCCAGGTCGGTTTCAGTTCCACTTTTGGGGTCAGTTGTCTCATGCTCTTCAGGAACTGAAACAATTTTAATACATTCCTCAGCCTCAACCTCCCTAACAGGTGAGTACTGAATCTGACCTGTCTCATTGGTCGTGTCATCCTGAGTAACTTTAGGCTGAAAAGCTGGGACCTCAGGGTTAAGTGTGGACACATCTACTCTTAACTCAGCTCTCTGACTTTCAGGAATGCACTTGGTTTCACTTCCACTTGACGTCCCAGTGCTGAGTTGTGTTTCGAGTCTGGTCATTGGTAAAATCCTGTTTTTCTGTTCACAGTCTTTTTGTGTGATTTCTGTCTGATTTCGAGGTTGGTCAAAGGAGGAATAATACTCAACTTCATCCTCACTCTCAAGATGTTCCTCATTGCCTTCCACATCTGGAATAGAAGGAAGATGTGAGGTTTTGGGCTCCTTCCCAGACCTTGATTTTTCAGGTTGCACCTCCTCAATGGTGGATGGCAGAAATCCACACGGCAGAAGGAGGTCTCTGTGTAAGACTTTTTCAGGTCCACCTGCATTTTCTGGCACCACAACATAAACAGGGGAGTCAGTGATTTGTTTGACAACAGTAAATATAACCTCACTCCAACGATCAGCGATTTTATGTTTTCCTCTGATCCCAACGTTTCTTACAAGAACTCGATCTCCTGCCGTCAGTGTGGACTCTCTCACTTTGTTATCAAACCTCTGTTTGTTTTGTAATGCATTTTTCAGACTGTGTTCAGTTGCTAAGCGGTAACTTTCTGTGAGACTCTCTTTCAACTTTTTGACATAGTCGGTGTGGGATGATTTGCTGCATCCATCTGGGTTCAGACCAAAAGCTATGTCGATTGGAAGCCTTGGCTGTCTGCCGAACATCAGCTGGTAAGGGGAAAACCCAGTGGTGTCATTTTTAGTGCAATTATATGCATGGACAAGCGGCTGCACAAAATTCCTCCACATGACTTTGTCTCCCTCCTCCAACGTTCCAAGCATCTCCAGAAGGGTCCTGTTGAACCGCTCAACAGGGTTCCCCCTTGGGTGATATGGGGTGGTCCTTGTCTTTTTTATTCCAAGCAGTGAGCACAGTTCTCTGATTAAGGCTGACTCAAAATCACGCCCCTGGTCACTGTGTAAACGCTGAGGAAATCCATAGTGGACAAAGAAGTTGTTCCAGAGCGCCTTGGCCACTGTCTTTGCCTTTTGATCTGCTGTAGGAACCGCCACAGCATATTTTGTAAAATGATCAGTTATGACCAAAATATTTTTTGTTCCCTTTCCATCTGGCTCCAATGAAAGGTAGTCCATACAGACTAATTCCAAGGGATGACTTGTCCTTATGTTCACCAGTGGAGCACTTTTTTCAACGCGTGCCTTTCTCCTGACACACCTTTCACAGGTCCTGATTTTTTCACTTACATCCATTGCCATTCGTGGCCAATAAAAACGGCTGCGAACTAAGTCAAGGGTTCTTTCAGCACCCATGTGTCCGACAGCATCATGGAGGCTTTGGAGTGCTTGACTCCTGAAAGTTGTTGGAAGGACAAGTTGATAGAAAGGTTCTCCTTGACTTGTGCGTTTTCTGTACAGGATTTCATTGTTGAAGACCATTTGACCTACGACCCTTAGCATTAACTGTACTTCCCTGTCTTCCTTTTGTCTTACTCTGTATGACAGGCGAGTTCCTGCCTTCACAATGTCAATAACCCTACTGATGGCTGGATCTTGCCTCTGTTCACGTACCCAATCTTCAGGTGACATTTGAGGCAAGGTACATGAACCAGACACATCAGTCTGACAGAAACCTGTAGGTATGGCAGAGGCATCAATAGCTAAACATTCAATAGGTACAGATAGCAGGGATTCTGGCTCCCTGCCTGGTACTGAAATTACCTGATGCCTTTGACAAACTGCCTTTACAGCCTCAGAGGGGAAACTGGACTCCTGGTCATCATGCATGAACTGATTTATGAACCTCTCAATACGCTCATCCTCTTCCTTTGAACTGAGATCAGGTGTGTCTTGGTCAAGAGGATGTGGACGTCTCGAGAGACCATCAGCGTCTTGGTTCCTCCTCCCAGCCCTGTACTGAATGTTAAAATCAAAACTGGAGAGGGCGGCCAGCCAACGATGGCCTGCTGCATCTAGTTTGGCTGATGTCAGTACATAAGTAAGCGGGTTATTATCCGTCACAACAGTAAATTTCGCACCATAAAGGTAGTCAAAGAATTTCTCGGTGACAGCCCACTTAAGAGAGAGAAATTCGAGCTTATGAGCAGGATATCTGCGCTCACAACGTGAGAGTCCTCTACTTGCATAGGCTATTACTCGTAACCTGCCTTCTTGTTCTTGATACAAGGCCGCACCAAGGCCATGTGTGCTGGCGTCCGTGTGTACAATGTATGGTTTCTTTGAGTCAGCAAAACCAAGAATGGGAGCTGTAGTGAGCTTTTGAATGAGAGTTTTGAATGACTCTTCACAAGGTGATGTCCATTTCTCGTTGAAAGGCTTTTTTAAGTCAACACTTGTGGGACACTTTGAATTTGTACCTGAGAGGGCTGACCTTTTGGGTGGGAGATATCCAGCTGTTAGATCGTTTAGAGGTCTGGCAATTTTGGAGTAGTCTTTAATGAATCTCCTGTAATATCCCGCAAACCCGAGGAAAGATTTAAGCTCCTTGATGTTATTTGGCCTTGGCCATGTGGTAAGGGCTGCTACCTTGGTTGGATCG
Source organism: Chromis chromis (assembly GCA_900302755.1). Classification (NCBI taxonomy): domain Eukaryota; kingdom Metazoa; phylum Chordata; class Actinopteri; family Pomacentridae; genus Chromis; species Chromis chromis. The sequence continues at coordinate 9,170 of OMNN01001666.1, read as the reverse complement.
GTCTCCACCCCATTGGCTGAGACAACATGACCGAGGTATTTGACAGATTTCCTGAAGAACTGACATTTTGTGGGCGAAAGTTTTAAGCCAAATTCCTTCAGTCGTTGGAGCACCCTCAGTAGTCGGTCCTCGTGTTCCTCAAGTGTAGCTGAGAAAACAATGAGATCATCAAGAAACACTAAAACTTCACTCAAGTTCATACCACCCATACACCTCTCCATCACCCTCTGGAAGGTGCTGGGGGCGTTAGTAACTCCCTGGGGCATTCTATTAAACTCCCAGAATCCCATTGGTGTCACGAAGGCTGTCTTACACTTGTCGTCCTCCTCCATCTCCACCTGATAATAGCCAGACTTAAGGTCTAGGATAGAGAACCACTTTGATCCAGATAAGGCTGAGAAAGCTTCTTCTATGTTGGGCAAAGCGTATGCATCTCTGATAGTTTGTCTGTTTAGCTTACGGTAATCGATGCATAATCTGATGTCACCGTTTTTCTTCTTTACCACAACAATAGGAGAAGCAAAGGGGCTTTCTGATTCGCGAATGATGTTAGCCTCTTTAAGCTCCCTTAGATGGAGTCTGACAGCCTCATAGTCAGAAGGATGGATTGGTCTGGGTCTCTGTTTAAATGGAGTGGGGTCTGACAAGCGTATTCTGTGTTTGACCTTAGTGGTATGACCATAGTCAAGGTCACTGAGTGCGAAAACGTCTGACATAGACTTTAACTTAACGGAGATCCTCTTCTTCCACTCCTCCGACAAAGGAGAATCAGCAAAGTCAAAAGTGAGTTCATCAGAGTCAGACACATTCACTGAGCCACATGTTGCTGAAGCTGTAGCACGAGGAGATGATTCACCAGAAGTAGCTTTATTATCATGTGTTGATAATGAAGACACAGCCATTGGGAGAGACAGCTCTGCGATAGTGTAACCAGCAGGTACTTTAATGTCACGTGAAGTCTCGTTCTTAACCAGAACAGGCACCTTGAAGGATGGACATGATGGACTTGTCATGATGTAACTGCAGAACAGAAGACCACCAGGTAAGTTTGACTGAGGAGGTTCGACTAAAAGGGTTGCATCAGCTGTCACTGGAACATGTCTGGCATATCCTGTTAAAGCTACCTTTCCTCCTGCAGGCACAGTGATGCACTTTTTGCTCTGTAACTTAACATTTGCAACTCTGCCATTCTGCTGATGTATTTTGAACCTTTTGTACATGTGTTTAACAATGGGAGAACTATGACACTTCTCGGCCTTTTGTCCTACACACTGCTCTGGGGAAAGTACACATCTCTCATAAAGAGGATCTAGTGTATTAGTGCCTATCAGAAGAGGAACTTCTGCATTTGTTCTGTGATCAGGTACTACAAGGGCGAGAGTTTCAACATTTTCAGGTTTTCCCATGATGTTCTCTGGGAAATGGATGTTGACTTGACTATAACCTAAATAAGGTACTTGCTGACCACCTGCACCCTCTATGTCTAACAAGTCTTGAATAGGGAAGATAGGTTGATGAGAGAGATGACTCTCATGGAAAGACTTTGAGATTGTGGTAACCTGGGAGCCTGAATCTAGAAGGCTATCACACTGAACTCCTTCGATGGTGACAGCTGCTGTACACTTGGGCCCTATTAATCCTCTTGGGAGAGAACCATCAAATGACTGACCCAGTGAATGACTTCCGCAGGTGATTGTCTCTGTCTCTTGGCCTTGTGTGGGACGTTTCACTTCATCTCTGGGTGCAGTCAGTCCCTCCACTGCATCCCTGTCCAGTTTAAATGACCATATTTAGTCTGCCACTCGCTTTGTTTTGATTTCAGCTCTTTATATTTTTGATCCACCAAGAGCTTATTTGGAGGATTGTCACACTGTCTTGCTATGTGACCATCGTTGCCACATTTGAAGCAGAACCAAGCTTTTGGCCTTGGTTTGGGTTCTGTTTGCTGCACTTGGATCTCTGCTGTAGCTTTGGGGGTGTCGTTTCCTTGAGGTAGTCTAACTTTGGTTGCATGTTTTTGTTTTCTTTGCTCTCTCTTTTTGGTAAGTTGCATTTTTAATTCAGCGACTTCCTTTCTTAGATCTTCTGTCTCTGTAATGTAGGCCTGGAGTACATTAGCATTAGCACTGTCATCGTAGGCAGAAGATGCTTCATGTGCCAGTTGCATGTTCACAGATGATTTGGTTCTTGTGTTGCCAAGATGACGTTGCATGCGATCTAGTTTAGCGGCTCTCCTATCTTCCTCTGTTCTCAACTGCAATAAGAAGTCAGAAAAACTAGGGGGCGTTTCTGATTTAAGCTCCAATTGCAATGCTAGTATGAGAGATTGATCCCAGCATCCACGTCGAAACTGCCTCAATAGATGTTTGTTAACATCTGCACCAGAGATACCACCTCTCTGTATGGCGGTGGTGAGCAGAACCTGCAGTCGCTGTAGAAACTCAGAGGCTTTCTCTCCTGTGTTTTGATGAGTGTTAAGGAACCTTGCAAAAATCTCCTCTCCGTCCTCAACTAAACCATATGCTGAATCAAGGAGTTTCACATAGTCTAGAGGAGCTGCTTGTGGGCCTAACTGCCTTACTAGATCAGAAGCTGGAGGAAGTAAGCTTTCAAGGATTTTGCGTCTCTGGACATCAGTTGGTGGGTTGTCTTGAATCATAAGTCCAACGTGAAGGGACCATGTGTCAAAGTCGACCTCATTTAAGGGTTTGGGGACTTTACCTGAGAATGGGCGAAGCCATTTGGATCCCTGATTTGGCACAATGGAGCTATCACTTTTAATGACATGCTCAACAATGATTTTCTGGATATCAGGGGGATTGTAAATGTCATTGTCTGAGGCCTTTTTAGTCGCTTGGTGAGCTGTTTCAGTCACTTTTGTCAAGTCCTTGGCTCTAGGGGCAAGTTCAGGTGAGGCATATTGAACATTGTCAAGGTTGATGGTTTTGCTTCGGATCAAAGGTGTTGTACTATCATCAGACTCTGGTTCAGTCTCGCTGCCTGAGCTGTTATTGAGATCAATAAGGTTTGTCTGCACTGTGGGTGGAGTTTTCTGAGGGGTCTGAGCTGGTTTGTAAGCTAGGTCCACCCGCCACATAATGTTAGGATTTCCAACGCTAGGAAAATACTGTGGAAGTCTAGGTGCTAGCTTTAAAATAGACTGTTCAGACTGAAACTCTACAAGAGCTTTAACACCACTACCTTGTCCTGTCTGCCTCACTCTGAGCATTTTGTTTACATCACCAAAACCAGAGCAAAATTCAGATATCTGTTCATCAGTGTCTGTTGCTGATATACCTTCAATGTAAACAGCCTTTTTCATGTCAATACCAAACTGTTCTTCAGTTTCCATTGCTACACTCACAATGACAAGAGTTGTTAACAGCACAAAGGAAAATGAGGATTTAGATTTATTAAACCAGCAAAAAAATAGTGATTTAGCTTTATTGTCTTCCAATTTCACCAACTTCTCCTGGCTGGCTCGCCAACTTTCTAGATGTAAGCACTTTTATGCACTATGGAAACAAAATACTACAAGTGCCTACTGAGGTTCTTTTCGAGGAGGAAAGTGGTGAAATGAATATATCAAGATTCCTGATTACTTTTAACCAAATAAATTGCCGGCTTTATTCAATATAACATTTGAACATTAAACATTTTCTTCCTGTTAATGCACTTTTCATATCAGTTCAGTTCCTGTTTCATTTTCCTTTGCGTTGTCCTTAACTCTAGGAATTCAGTCTTTCTGTTCCATTTACTGCCTCACGTTGAGGAGAAATAGTACCCAAAGTAAAGATTTTTAAAGAAGTTCAGAGCTCTGAGAAAATAACAAACCAAAATAAATGAAATTGTCCATCTACCCGGGTAGTATTAGTTTTTTCTATCACTGCAGTATTTCAATATTTTGTTGTTGTGCTTATCTGGACGTCCTCGTGAAGAAAACTGAAGCACTTCGGTCCGCTGACTGACCACTGCCTCTCCGCACACCCGCCTGCGTCCTCTTCAGCTCCAGCGTGCGTCCTCAGCTACTCGGTGGCGCGCTCCTCCACGCGGTCACGTACACTGTCTTTCTTAAATCAACGGGTATCAAAAAAACCAACCTGCATAAGCAGGACAACGTGTCATTTATCTTATCCCTTTCGTTTTTAACCAGATCTGGATTTTTAAATATCTCAACGTACAAATAATGAATTTACAGTAATAAAGAATCACTGCACATCAAATACTGTAAACGACTTCACATGTAAAACGCTGGCATCTTCATACCAAACCGTAATATGAATTGCATCTTATCTTAACCATCTTTTACTGTGTTTTAACTTGTAAACAGAAATTTTACTCCGATTGGTTTATGTTTTTGTGACTCATTTCTGGAAACTATCACACTTTAAAACACATAGTAGAAACAACAAGCTAGCTTAAACACGAGTTAACAACCGAGCTATTTTAGCTGGTTCACATGGCAGAAACATATCGAACACTCACCGGAGAATCATATACACGATCAGAAAATCCTCTGTAACCATCAACCGATTGCTCCTTCAACTCCTCTGAAGAAAAGTTAAACTTGGAGAAACTTTAAAATAGTTTTACATCGGTTGCTTAACTGTGTAGCTTTTGTTCGAGTCTGCCTAGCTTATACTTCTCTTTCCCTCCGTCGTTCTGTTCTCTTTCTCGAGTGTGCTGCTGTGATTTAATCTGCTCTGCAGCGCCACTATTGCCCTCTGCTGACAGAAGCTAGATACTGCAGCTTAAACAAGGAAAATGAGTTTTATGCTTTTAAGGATATTTTGAGTGGGTTACATATATATAATCAAGTTTTATAATACACATTGAATAAAAAATATTATGTAGCTTTGGAAAACCAGATATGGGCCCATCATAATAAAGGAATCACTTCAAGAACTACATTTAAAAACATATAAGGCCACATAGCAATCAATGGGATAGGTGGTATGTGTGGACATGCAATGTATGAATACCTTGACCTTATTTTTTCTTGCATGTATGAATAGCAAATGCTTAATTACTGAAAGCACCCTGCAACACTTGCAAGTACGAGAAGCATGTTCATTCAGAAAACCACCTACTGACACTGCCTTGAATGGTACAAAAATCTGAAGGTTTAATTTTTTTTCTTTCTTTCTTTCTTTCACAGAACTATATATCCATTTTGAAGTAAAATGAAAGGTTACACCATATCCATTGTTTAACATCATTCAGCAGTGAACTTCGTCAGGTTAAGTAGCGCTTTTTTTTCTCTTCTTCTTCTTTTTTCTAGATATGAAACACCTCAAGAACTGTGACCTTTGCTTAAACTAGTGATAAGTCTCCAGCAGGGCAATGATGGCAAACAGAAGTGGTACTCTTGTTTTGATGTATCCTGTGGAGATACAAATCCATCAGTACATGATAAAGTGGCCTTCTTCTTGGCCAATGTTAACGGCCGCGATGGGTCAAGTATACTTTGCTGTACTTAAATCTAAGAGATGCAGAGATGACGGGTGAGACGCTGTCCTTCAAGCCAGAGGAGATAAGTGTTTTACTACTTCGCACTGCCCACTTTTACAACAAAGTTTCACAGCATGGCTCATACTTGTAATCAAAATGTTTTGCATACCCAGAAGAAGGTAGCTGTCTCTAAAGATAATGTGGACGATTGAACGCATTGTTATGTAAATCACATGTCAGATCCATAAAGTTACTCATTCATTCAGTTAGCCACTAAGCTCCCTCATTAAAAGACATGCCAGTGTCTCTTGCCTGCCTCCTCTCTGATGCACCGCCAAACTGTGTTTGTCCTTGTGTTAAGCCATTACTTGATTTGTCTTAAAAATAGATTTAAAAAAAACACTGAGTTGGCCATTTATACCTGCAGTGTTTGCCAAGACACACTGCTGTAGATAGGCTTCAGAGGTTGAAATGGTAAAAAATTATTCTATAACTACTTTAATGCGTCGCGGCTTTAAATTAAAGACCTCCATGCCAGCAGGATTAGCCACTGGAGCAGGTTTTCTTTTTGTAGGCCTGCTGTGAGATAAAATGATTTCACTGGCTTTTGCCTGTTGATATTTCTGTAACCAAAGTGGATTTATTTTTCCTTTAATACCAGCTGTCTTCTTCCCACACAAACAGCTGAAATAACTCCTGAGTACATAAATGCAGAAACCACAGGCTACCCCTGACACACTAGCAAACCTCCATCCATTCTTATGGACAGGGCACAGTTTAAATACCAATGTTTAATTGAATATATTGATTATGGCCATTAACAAAAATCACTGTACACATGCTTTTAATCCATCTGTCACATGGTGACAATGCTATATGCACACATACAGAAATAGTTTCTGGAAAACCTTGGATTTTGGCATCTGTGTTGATGAGACTTAGACACCCAAATAAACACACTCCCTCATGCAAATGACAATACCAAATGTCACTGGCCTACCCCCACAGGAAAATGCACCCCACCACATGGCAAAAACATCAAACAATCAGGACCATCTTGAGGAACATGACAATCGCCCAAGATGTTGATTTGACTTCCAAACTTCCTAGACCCCATTCTGATCAAGCATCAATAGGATGCAGTGGAACAAGTTTGATTGACAGAGGCCCCACTGCACAAGCCAGAGTACCCAAAGCATTCACTGCCAGGCCCAATAGGACACCCTGAGAGGTCCTCTTGTCCATGCCCAATGGTTCAGAGCATTTTTGACCACATAAGGGGGAACAACTCAATATTAGGCAGGTGGTCATAATGTTATGCCTGATCGGTGTATATAGTGGCTTTTTGCCTTGAACAAGCACAGTTTTATTTTCAAAACAAGAAAACTGGAAACCATAAAGTATATATAAAATGGACGTAGCAACCATGATGTCACCCACTGGTTTGCAGCCTCCTGCTTTGAAATCTCAATTTGGCCATTGCCATCTTGATCTTTTGAAACTGAACATCAGGGCAAGTTCCTCATAGACTTATATACAATCTGACCTCTTTTTGCCGCCAGGGGAGCTGCCCCCTACTGATTGTTAGAGAGAATTCAAGTTTAGAGGCTCATCTCATTTCACTACTTTCACATTAATTTGCCCCCTCATCTCCTTTGTCCTCCATCTTTCTGCACATGACCAATTAATCAGTTCTGGTGCATTATAACAAAAGGTAATACAATTCCTAAAATGCATCTCAAGCATCGAGGAGGCTGCTGGAGGAGCTATAAGCAATGTACAGGTGTATTTTCAATTAAGTCTTTTTTCTCACCCATGGCATTAAAGAGGTGTAACACAAAGTTGAAATACACAAACAATGTCAAGAGCCGGACTGCCAATGTCTGTATATTATATACATCTAATCACACGATCATTATATCTGTCATTCTTTATTTGTATTGTATTATTTACTGCACATGTATGCTAAATAAAAAAAATAAAAACATATGACATCCATACATTCTTTCAGTCACACTGATTTGAATTATAAGTAATTTTATACAGTTATATTTACTGCTCTGCTCATGGGACAGAAATCACAACACACATAGTGGTGAGTTAAAAGAAAACAATAAACACGTGATGCAGCTGCACCACAAGTCATATTTAATTGATGTAGCATTGGCGGCTCCAAGGTAAAGAACCTCATTTAGTTAAATACCTGTTGCTTTGTCTCCTATCTCCTTGCATCTCTTCCTCGCCTCCTCTGCTTGCATCTCTGGTAGGAGGGATTAAGACGGAAAAAGAAGAGTCGAGAATGTACAATTAGTGAAATGTAGAAAAGCCTTGAGGCACTTTCAAGGCCTTCGTTTTACTTTTTAGACCCCGAGGCTACCTCCATCTTTTATATACAATCTATGCAGGAAACAGAGTTTTTCACCAACTTATGGAGCTGATATAAACACTGTACTTCGCTAGGTATAGTTATGGAAAAATCATTGTTGTCCAGACATGAGAAGCTTGCTTTTGTCTGAACTTTGTCAGAAATCAAGGATCCACTTTCCAAAAAAAAAAAGTATATTGTTTTAAAAGTTTTGTTCCAAGTAATAGCTAAATCTATTCCTATATCAGCTATTATATACAAACTACTGAATATCTGTGCGTTGTTTATATCACTAGGTCATCATAAATGTCACTCTTCATTTGTATAGTACCGCATATATGTATTAAACATAAAATAAATAAAATATTATTCTCGTCAAATTCTGTCACGTTTTGTCACGTTGTTAAATTAATTAAGTTTTGTTTACTGTTCTGCTCATCTAATAGAGATCAGAGGTGGGTTATAAGAAAATGATGGGCAGATGATGCATCATATTTTATTGACATCACTTTAAACTCAGGCAAAGATGTCTTATTTTGGTAAATATCTGTTGCCATGTCTCCTCCATCCTTGCATCTCTGGTGGGAGGGAGTAAGCCGCGACGAGAGGAGTCGAGGAAAGGAATCAAGGATGTGCAATCAGTGCAACAAGATGAGCCTCAAGGCCCTTTCAAGGCCTTGGCTTTACTTTTTAGATCCTGAGGCTATGTCCATCTTTCATATGCAGTGTATGTCGGAAACACAGACCCCTCAACTCATTTCACCTATTGTACATCCTCGATTCCTTTCCTCGACTCTTCTCCTCAGACGGAGTTGATGCAACAGATATTAATTCAAATCAGGCATTCTCGCCTCTGAGCTGTTGTTTTAAAGCAATGGTGTTCATGATAACTTACAGTATATATTTACTTATACATATATACTTTTTATATATTTAATTTTACTTTATTTTATCTATACTGTATTTGGATCCTTTTTTGAATGTATGGCACTAACACGAAGGTAAGACAGAAACGTCTTTTCAGTTTCTCTTTATGTCCTGGATATATAGAGAAATTAACAATAAAAATCTTCTATTCTCTTCTATTCTATTCTTATAAATCACTTCACAGTGCCACAGAATGTGATGAGAATGTACGGATGTCATACATTCATATTTTTCACTTAACACACACATGCACAGGGAAGTATACTATACAAAGAGACAAGGTTGGTGGTTTAATCCCTCTTCCCATGTGGAAGCGTCCTTGGGCAACACATGGAACCCAGAGTTGCTGACGATGGCAGGCAAGCACCTTGTACAGCAGCGCTCTTGTCATTGGTGTTTGAATGGATGAATGAGCACTTTGAGGGCC
>OMNN01001664.1:0-15040 GCA_900302755.1 Chromis chromis | reverse complement strand
CACCCTCCCCGTAATCCTTTTTGGCTGCCCTTCCCTGCTCGCTCTCCGACACCCAAAACAACAAATATATTCAATAAGTGTCCGGATGATGCACTCTCTCTAGATTTAAGTGCATTCTACTGCAGGTTACAGCCGGTATTGATTTATGGGATTCGTAGAAAACGCAGCTTTAAGTGATCCTCAAAACCGCGTCTGAGTCAGTGTGAAATCAACAGGGTCGTCTGCAAGTCATGACGCGGAGATTCATGGTTTCTGTAGCTGTACTCGAGACAGAATATGATATAAATTCTGTTTCGAAATGTCCTTTGTCCTGATTTGTGCTCCCTTTTTATCTTTTGTGTATTATTTATACTACAATGAAAAAAAAAAAACATGTTGTAACTAGCAACTCTAAAAATCTAACTGAATTTGCAGAACAGTCTACCCCTGTGCTTTGTTGTCCTTTCAGTCAGCTTTCAAAGTGACTAAAGCGAATCCTCTTTCTCCTCAAAAGAATCACAACACTTAAATCATTTCTGCACCAACACAGCAGTGATTAATCAAGACTCGGTTGCCTCTGTTTTGGATAATATCTGGACAACCCTTTGTTATCAGTTTCAGCAACAAACGTAATAAACATCACAAAACTCCTCTCTGACAGGTACGTTACCTCGTGGCACATATTTTCTGTTATCTACTGGAGACATCAACTTTTGCATCTGCTTCTTCTGTAAACAAAATAAACCTTTTGTCTTTGTGGGGAGTTTTATCAGGAAACAGGGACAAACACTACAACAACCAGAAACACTAACACAATGTACAATTTAATGGGATGGCAGGTTGGCAGCAGGGATGTGGTGCTGATCGATGTATGTGCTGCGTGAATATGGTGGCTGAAGGTGAGTGAAATGTGAACATGGAGTGGTGGTGAAGGGCTTACATGTGTGTTTGATTATTCGTGTTTTTACTGCAAAAATGATATGTGAACATGTGGACGTGTGCAAGCCTGTTCTTTCTTTCCACCAGGCCGACATGTACAACAAACGGGCTTTTCCAAACCCTTGCGCTTCCTCCCATTTCCCAAATAAACTCCTTCCTTTCCTCTGCGGCTTCCCTCATTTGCCGCTGGAGAGCATCGGCGCCCCTGAGTACCAGTGAGAGTTGCTGTCTGTGATGCCGCCCCCTAGAGGAAGCGCTATGAAGGGCTGACTGTGGCTGCCACTCACTGCTGGGTAGACGTGACCGATGGACTCGCTGTGACGCCCGATGTGGATTTCATCGTCGTCGTCCTCTGTGGTTTTGCGGTAAACTGGGTTGTCGAAGTTCATGCTCTTGGTGTTCTTGCGCCGCCAGTTGCGCCAGACCAGGTATCCGCCGGTGCAGAGCAATCCGATGACCACTGTGGCAAGGATAGGGACTGCATGTGTTTAACACACACACAACAACAACACACGGCGGGAGCGTTAACACAGCCCAGGGGACACAGAGCGGCGCTTTAAGCACTCACACACACAAACACACCTTGCATAGTTTTATCGAGTGAAGGCTCATTATTTTCGGTTTTTCATTTAAAATTCACATCTAAGGGATTTGTGGGGACAAGAAATCAAGAAAAGAAAGTGGAGGACTCCCCCATTGTTACCATAGCATGAAATTTGATATATCGATACATTAATAAGAAGTCATTGTGTGGTAGAACAAAATTTGTACAGTTGTCCATAACTTTTTTCTAATTTTTATTAAAAACAAATATATCAGTAATTTATCTCTTTATTAAGTGTTACAAAATGAGAATATAACATTTTTAGTAAAACTGTAAAAACACTGTAAAAAAAGATTTATGGTAAATGAAAAAAATGTATTTGAGTTCTGACTTTAAAATGTCAAAATTCTGAATGTAAAGTCAAATTTCAGAATTCTGAGACTTTAATCTTGTAGATTTTGACTTTAAATTAAAAAATCTGACTTTAAACTTTGGAATTCTGGAAAAAAAAGTCAGAATTTTGAAAAAATATATAATAAAATTAGGACTCACATATTGCCCTAATCCTCTTCTGTCGTAATCAGTATCTTCTTACAGCAGAAAGCATTTAAATTTTGGATGCTTAAGAACATAACATCCTTCAGTCAACTCCCAATCAGTTTATACCATATCACCGTTGCTGAAACAAATGCAACTTTAGCTAACATTTAATTCACTTTTCTTAGAAAAAAACATCGACCTTCAGGTACAAGGAGAGGTGACATTTTGGTGTTTCCATATATTGTGTAGTAGGAGTACCATCACCAACAAAATAAACTGATCATTAGTTAAGATGTGTCATGTTTATGGTGGCTAACCACCTCAGCTAAACGTTTTACTATTAAAAATCCTGAATGTACTGTATAATCCAGTCTTTTTTTCTGTAAAAATCTGCAAAAGGCAAAAACAATGAGCCTTCACACTGTTTAACCACCTATTCCGTCACATTCCCTTTCATTCTCAGAGAATGATCAAAAACAGCACGAAAACATGCACAATTTGCAACAATGAATACGTTCATTCACCATCATACACTATAAACCCCATTTCCATGACACACACAAACACATGCAAACACAACGACTGAACCACACAGATTTTTATATTAAATCTTGTAGCATTCAGGCCCTAAAGTCACTGATTAAGCTCTTGTTTTTGAATAAAAGCCCAGCAAAGTTGCTCAACTGTCATCAGCACATTATCCTGGTACTCCATTTGGGCTATGATTTATAATTTTGCACTTGCCTAGGCTGAGAAATTAAACACTATCTGCAGACGGCCTGAGTCTGGTGTTTTTTGGACGGGGTTATGAGAGGAGAATGGAGAGGGGAAGAGGCGGAGAGAAGGAATAGAGAGAGAGGGGGTTTAGAGGATTTGAGATAAGCGCCGTCTCTCTCCTCTCATTACCATATCAGCACTGCTGCCTAACTGCCCTGTAGGACCTGCGTGTGCGTAGTGCATGTATGAGAGTGTATATGTATGTAGAGAGAGGAAGCAACAGCCGAACCAGAGGTGAGTCAAGGAGGAGAGATAAAAACCAGTGTGGGTGTGATTATGTGCGCCTGCGTCCACAGATGTGTTTCCATCCCCTACGGAAGCCCCATCTAATTGCGCTTTTGTTGGATAGACGCTGGAGAGCCCTGCGTGGCCGGGCTGGAAACCCCAGATCCTCCTTTGTTCTTCTCTAAATGCTCACTGGTTTAAGAAAAAACATCAGCTTTTGTCTCATTTGGAAAATTTCATTCCAATTAGAGAGCAGCATAACAGCCTGACTGGGCTAAATACTGATAATCATTGTTGGGCTGTTTCCCCTTGTTGGGCTGCGGGTGGGCGTGGTGCCGCACTGGATGTGAGCAGAGAACCGGGGTGCAGAAATCCGGCCCTCGTGGACCTCCGACAATAATTAATGTTTCAAAGCTGCCAAAATATGCAGAATGAGGGGATTTGTGGCTGCAATGAATGGCAGAAGGACAGAATGAAGGATGAAGAGGGAAGGGTTAACAGTCTTGGGGGCTGTTTTAATGAGCTGATATCTCAACTGTTGAGAATGAAAAGAGAAAAAAAATTGCCTTACAGTGTTTTAGCGCTCCCATATATTATCAAGCTATTCAATATTAGGGATGAAAGAGATCTCAATTAGTGGCATATGCTGCCACTATAAGGTCATTTGCACATTCAGCTGATTTTTCAGTTATGTTAAGCATGAAAGTATTAAATATTTCCATAAAATTAGATTTTCATTTTAATCTGAACTAATAGAAAAGATTAATTTTACTGAGCTGGCTTGATTGTAAGAACTTGCATTCTCTTTGTGTCCCTATATTAGTATGTATGGAAGCATAGAGGCTTCATATTGCATTTTTTTTTAACCCTAAATAGACAGTGATGTTATTTCCCAGGTCATAAATTAGATGCCTCTCGGTCAAAAACACAATTTTATCACATTAATCCCCTTTTGAGTCCTTTCATATTTCCTTCTCTTAAAAACAAATGATTCCAGCAACTGCCTAACCCACTCTCAGTCCACTTGGTCGCAGAAATAGGTCAGAGCCGTGGATTGATTGCAGTGTGAGCATACTATATAATCACAGTGGGAACATGAGCTTAATGTTATAACAGCTGGTCAAGTGTGATGACAAAACACGAACTGAATTTCCCATTTGCTCAAATCTCATTAATAATGACATAATGTGCACATTACAAAGGCCTGGCCATTCTCTGACTGACGAGCTTACTTCCATATAATGGCTTTTTGTAGCCGTAGGCTAGGAGGCTATTGTTGTATAATATCACAGCTCAGTACATTTTCTCAATTGCGAAAATATTATTTTGCGCTCTAACCTCAATGCTGAGCCTGATACAGGCCTTACATATTGAAAATACATAAATTGTTATGATTAAAGCGAGTACATTTTAGCCTTAATCAGCCAGGTGGGAGTACAAACACTCTAAAAACCAGGCGCACACACATGCAAATACATAACCACACGCATACAGCCACACACAGCATGCAGGACTGAAGCAACAAGCAGAGATGGAGGAGCGAGGAGGGAGAAGCGGGCAGGCAGAAAGCAAAGACAACACAGTGAGGGAGTCCAGAGTACTCACCGATAGGAATGACTATCCCCAGAACAGCTACTGTGATGTTGTTACCTATGAGGTAGTGATCACTCGCAGCTGAGGTGAACAGACAGACAGGGAGAAAAAGAAAAGAATCAAATGAAGCCAAAAGTTTTGTCATCCCCAATATAAAATAAGAAAATAAGTCTACTGCAACAGAGGAGCATCAAGATGGAAAAGCACATTTGCATAATGTCACAGCAAAGAATCCATCTGATTCTAGTTTGGACTGTAGACTTTTTTTTTTTTTTACAGGACGTGTAAATGAAATGCGGATGAATCACACCAAGATGCCATAAAAATGCAATGAGATGCGTTTTAATACATGCGGAGACAAATGTAATTCCAGAGGGTAATGCATCAGAATTTCTGCGACCATCATTCAAAACTAAAATTTGGATTTAGGAAGCAATAAACAATTCATGGCAGGTCTGAGACATGTTGGAAGACTCCGCATGACCTTGAGCATGAACACACGATCTTCTTTTTCATCTTTCATATTGTGTCACAGCACAATGCAACACAGTGTGCATTTATTCCAGACATGCTTTGTGACCCAGCTCCCCTTCAACTCTCACCCCAACAGGTCCGTGTGCAGCTTCGACATTAATCCTGCTCCCAACCCTCCTATTAGCAGCAGGCTAGCCATTAGCCAAACTGTGATCAGATGGCTATAATGAAGTCTAGTAAGGAAGATTAACAGAAGAGATCACACCACTGGCCCTGCATACTGATTGGCTCATTCTAGAAAGAGACTGTGCTGCTCTTTGCATGGTAAAGAAGACGCAGATGGCATGTGATGGATGGGACATACAATTAAGGCCCGCATTATTTCTCATGAATGCAGTCATATAGAGAGCAAAATACTGATAAATGCACACACCACGGATATAGCAAAACAACCCACCACACATACGCGTTTGTACTGCTGTCTTTGTGAGGACATTCCTTGGTATAATGCATTTCCTACCCCAACCTTATCTATCGCATGTAAGTGTATAGCCCCTACTCTTCCCCTTCCTCTTACCTAAATCTAAGTGTAACCTTAACTCTAAGAGCCCTATAAAACGGGTGTGAAAAAGTGAGAATCGGCCAAAAGTCCTCACTCCGATGGTGTAAACCTCAAACGGGTCCTCACAAAGACTGACAGAAAGGCATACACACACTCATGCATACAGTGGAGACAATGCCGTGGAGAAAGAGGCACAGAAGGTGACGTGACTTCAGGCTGAGCAGCGAAGCCTGCGAGCCTTGAGTCAGCAGAAGTGAATCTGGCTTTTCTTAAAGTATGAGTGACGTCCAATGGGCACTAAGACTCTAAAAGGCGGATTATTAGAATCTTATTAAAGGAGCTGTTATGAAAGAAGCAGTCCTGGAGAGCGAAGGCAGAGAGTGAGAAAGTGAGAAAGAGGAAGAAAAAAAAGACAAAAGTCTCAATTTCATTAGGACTATTACTGCTGGAGGGATTTACATTTCAAAAATGAATTAAATTGTCTGCCTCTACAAAAAACCCTATTTATATCTCTATATCTGGCTTTGGTTATTTGGATTTGTATGTTAGCTGTTATAGTATAATGCAGTAAACAATGAAGTGTACAGTAAATAGGAAAGTAAATAAAATAACAAATAGATGGGCAACAGACAGTTTGCTATAATCCCTCCTCCTGTTTATTCTGGCCATTAAAATATGCTTTCGAACATGACTCTAGTGTAAGTGTTGGGGAGCAAAATCCACAGTCCAAGATTTAAGCTTCAACAAGGACTTTAACATGTTAGCCTTCTTCCCATATAATTCTCACACAAATGTGAAGCCAACTTTTGAAATGTCGCAAATTAGGTTTATTTCCATTCACTGCTTTGGAACACATAAACTAGGATGTGTAGTGTCATCAGAAGGTGTTGGTATTACATATGGTTGTAAAAGACAGAGTAGAAGAATCCAAAAACCAAACCAGTAGTATGCCAACCACTAAAGAAACCTCAAAAAAGAAGAAACAACCAAACTTTAGCCATCTACGAGAGAAAAAGTGTTTCTATCAACCAGAATGTCCACTAACTCTTTTGTAAAAAAGCAAAAACTACCTCCAGGGAACCTTTTTGCAAAATTGACACAGAGCCAGCTCGCTGATTAGGCAATATAGGCAAATGCTAAGGGCACCATGGCCTCCAGGGAGTGCCACAAAATTGGGAAAAAATTCACCTTCAGTATAATTATAAATAAATTATAAATAATTATTAAAACTAGTTATTACTATTAACTCTTAAAAGATTATAGATAGATTCAAATGTAAAGCAATGCCTAATTAATATTACTACAAAACAATGCTATTCGATTTCTTTTGTAAGTGTATGTAAATCGCTGATGGAGGGGGGCGCCATATAAAATCTCACCTAGGGCGCCACATTGGGTCGGGCCAGCTCTGCATTGACTATCTCTAATGTGATTTTTGCACAGAACAAGGAATGTGGATTTTGGATTATATGGGAGGCACATTAAGAAGAGAGCTACTTAGAGCAGGAAAAAAACCAACAAGTAAAACTTGTCGCTGACTATTACTTCAAGACAGATTTGAAAAATGATGAGCCTATCCTTTAAGACAGCATTTTCTAGCCTTGTCAAATGTTGCTGAAAGCCTGATGAATAATTGCTGATATCAGGAGAAAAGGTTTAAATTTATAAGAGCGTGCTGTAGATGCATACGAACTTTGGGGAACCAGCTGTTGTTTATCTTTCATCTCCCCCCCCTCAAACTCCTGGTTCTTCCCCGCTCCACCATGCCAGCCCCAGTGCCGAACATGTTTAACAGCTGATGCCGGCAAACTTGACAGTGTGCACTGAGTTGAAAATTATAACACATGGCCCGTGGGTTTGGAGACACGTCTTGTTCATGCCCCATTTTCTCATCCGTGTCTGCTCCACCTCTCATCTGGAGCGCTCGTGGTGTGGCGAGGCGGCTGACAACTTCAGAGACCAGAGGAAACACGTTCCTGCTTCTTAGTAACTCTGAAGAAACCCAAACCCCCAAAGTGATGCAGCAGGCTTCTCTTTAATTCCCAGAAAATCACTTTCTCTCCTGCCTCTTTTCCATGCTGTCGTTTCTTATCCTTGTAAATGCTGTTTTCCCTCTCCTCTGTGCGTCATTTTTCAACTCCCACCCTCCCTGTTCAAGGGCTGGACTGTCATGTTCTTCTCTGCTCTTTGTTCACTCTTCTCTCTCTGTGGCCTCTTTATTGTTTCTCACTGTACCTTTTCATTCAACACATCTTAGTTTTACTCCTCATTCCTCCCTTTGTCTCCAAATTCTTCCTTTTCCTCCAGCTCCCACAACCACTTACAACTTTCATCATCTTTCGCTACTTCGCTCCCTTCGTATAGTTTTTTCAAGCTCGACACTTACTCTCCTGGTTTCTCAATGAAATGTCTCTGATGCAAAGGCATTACTGTAAAATCATGTGTTTGAGAGTTCAAACACAGTACAGCAGCTCGCAGACTTTCTCACATGCCAGCCTGTCTTTTAACTTCCCTCTACTTTTCTATTCCATCTTTTATTCTCCACTCAGCAGTGGCCTACATCATTCAAATAAATAATTTACTTAAATTACTTGAATATGTGTTAAGTGTGTAAGTAACTGTCCTTTTTTTTTTTGTTAGTGATTCACTGTTAGTTGTCCTCTTCGGCCTAAAAAGGGTGAGGCGTTTTAATAGTGCCCACATTCATTTTACTACATCTTCTCTCAATAAATAACTCTACGAATAACATCTTAAGAGTGTGAAAAGGAAACTTATTTAAATTATTTTTTATCTTTTTACTGTTATATGGAACAAAAGACCTGAGGACAAGCTGCTGCCTTGGCAGTTTGACAGTTACAGCCATCTCAGGTTAAAGTCTCTATGTAGCAACGGCTAGAAGAAAGCTGAAAACACAGATTTCTGTGAGAAAAAAAATTCCCACATCATGTGGTGTGCAGCACGGCGGTTTATCAATTTTGTTTTGTGGTTGCTGTCAAGGATTCTTGTCCGCTTTTCCCAAATACAATTTAAGTCTTAGCGTGGCTTTGTAAACCATTGTTACTGCCGTTATATTCTGCTGTCATGGCTTGTCTGGGCTGTAAAGTGGTATTTTTCTTGCACGCCAGTTAAGCTTGATTGGTGTAAGAATGAAGGATGCTGCCAGTTTTAGAGAGTGAAAGAGAGAAGTGGAGGAGGGGGGATGGAGGGAGAAAGACGAGGGAGAGAGGCTGTCAGAAAGTGAGAATGAGTGATGAGAGGTGGAAGGAGAGAATGGAGGGGACTGTCGTTTGTTAGCTCTGACACCTCTGCTGGACGCTGGCCGTGAGGGACCAGCAGCAGACTGAGATACGCTACTGAGAGTTTATATGTGTGAGAGAAGAGGAGTAGACGGAGAGGTTGTACAGTAAATAGATGATCAGACAGAGACAGGAGGGGAATAAAAGTCAGAGAAAGGAGGGAAACTGATGTAAGTAGTGTTTTTCGGCTCCCTGCTGCTTTAATGGCAGGTGGTAACGGCAGGTGATGACAGTGGAGCGTTACAGACACGGAAAAAAAACACACTTTACACTTCACACACATTCCTATGCACAACCCTACTCACAGTGATCCTTACCTCTGTGGGAGAGGTTGGCATTGCTCTCTCTCTGAATGCTGTTGGGAGCCACTGGACCCAGTAGGGGAGTGTGTGTGGATGTAGACGTCTGACTGGTGCTGCTGAAGCTGGTGGTCTCTGTGCTGGTGGCAGCGGGGGTCCGAGGGTGCTCCGTACTTCTGCTGCTCCTGGTGGTCTGAGGAGGCGTTGGCGTCGTGAGGCGCCTGGTTGACGGCCTTTGTGTGGTGGTCGCGGACGTGGTGGTGCTCGTGGTAGTGGGGGGAGTCGTGGTGGTGGGTACAGTGGTGCTCGTTGTTGTCGTGCCTCTTGTGGTGGTTGTGGTGGGAGCTGTGGTGGTGGTGGTGGTGGTCGGGGCAGCTGTAGTGGTTGTTCTGGGTCGAACTGTAGAAGAGATAAAATTACATTATCATCAGGACTTGGGATTTTCAAGACATTTCATATTTGTGCTGTGTGTATCCATGTACAACTTGTAATGAAACTGAAAAGCGATTTAGAACATCTTCTGGACTCCCCGGAGTTTTAAACAGAATTTAAATACTAGTAAACTAGTAAGTATAAAAACTAGGAGGGAACTCAGAGAGCACAGTCCTCCGGCAGTGGATCTGCAACAAAATTTAATGGGGACTTAATGTGACCATGCCGCACCTTTGCACCGAGTTTCATGAAATTCAGCTTGGTAGTTTTTACGTAATCATACAGACAGACAGACTGGAATCATTAAATTGGACAGGAATTTAAGAACAATGACTACATAAAATCACTTTATCTTATATAAGGTTTCTATCCGCCACCTCTGTGTATCAACATATATCAATGGCACCTCCGACCACCTTTCTGTTTGTGTAAAAACTGAATGAATATAACAGCAGATTTGTTTGAGGGTCATAACATATGTTTCTTCAAGGTTTTACAGCCGCTGCAAAAACTGACAGTTTGCTCCAAAATAGAAATAAAGCACTGAGCAAGAACGTGAAGTAGATGTTATTTATCATACTAAGCAAATGCTCAGCAGAAATGTGTATATTACATTAGGAAGCCCAAAAGTTGGAGTGCAAATGTACTCTCTCTCTCTCTCTCTCTCTCTCTCTCTCTCTCTCTGTGGATGTGTTGGCGCTCTTAGTTCCCATGTTCCCTCTCCTGTTCTCTCTCAGAGGGATTCTCTGAATGGTGGCCTACATACATCATCATCATCTCTTCCTCCCCTTGCTCAGCATCAGCTGCTTTTGCCTCACCTGTATAAATATGAGGCGTAAAAAAAGAGTGGGTCTATTAAGGATAACAACTTAACAAATGCAGTGACTCTGGAGAGGCTTGGGACAAGCTGAGTGGTGAAATAAGGACAGTAATATAATGGCGGTGTGTTAGGAACACAGGCAGAATCCTTGGCCCACTTCCTAAGACAGTGTTACAGTAAACACACGTTTCAAACTTTCTGAAGGAGTTAGCTTTTGAATCCATCACAACCAGTGCAATTAGATGTGTATAAGTTACAATGCTTAGAGCTGATACTGGCGATGTCGGAATTTAGATAAAAGCTGCAATATTCGATAATTATTTTGTTATCATTACAGACAATTATGGATGGGTATGCATATAAAAGCTATTATGTATAAGAGCATCATTTCCCTCTGGGTAGAATATATTTTCATAATCACATGCTTTTATGTTTAACATATTTAGCATTTTCTGTGTATATTTTAATGAACATTTTAAAGGCTGCAACTAATTATTTTTTTCACTGTAGAATAATCAGTTAGTTGTTTGGTCTATAAAATGTCAGAAAAGGATGTAAAATGTGGATCAGTGTTTCACAAAGCTCAAAATGACGTCCTCAAATGTCTTGTTTTGTTCACAGCTCATTCAGACATTCAGTTTATTGTCATAGAGGAGTAAAGAAATAAGAATTTAAGAAGCTGGAATGAGAGAGTTTGGACTTTTTTTTCTTAAAAACCAAACCAAAACAAACAGATTAATTCATTTTTAAAATTATTGCTGAACATTTAAATAGTTGTATTGTATTTAAATAGTGATTAATTTTTACAGATTTAGAGATCAGCTACAACTCTAGCACTGAAACTTATAGAGAAACGCAAGCCTAAGATGTATAGACAGGAGCACCAACATAAAAAACCCCCAGAAAACCTAGAATTATTTGCTTCAGCCTATATCATCCAGGTATAAGACTGGAAAACTTCAATATACTGAATAGCTTAAAACTGAACATTTATGTATAGAAATGCATAAATACTTAATTATGAGGTGGACTTAGTGCTGACAGAGTGAACCTCCAGTTTTAAATATCCTTATGGTCTTGCACTCCATCTGTGATTACAGCAGTTTGGTATCTCACACGGCATTTGTCAGCACAATTCCTGAATTTACGTGTGTCTCTGCACTGTGTGATTTATTGGGTCAGAGTTTGGCTAACTTACCTATAGCACAGCGCCTCATGTCTGGTCCGAGCTCCATGCCGTCAGGACAGGCGCAGGTGTATTTGGGGGAGTGGTCTGTGATCTGAGGAGCCTTCAGGCAGAGATACTCACAGCCACCGTTGGGCAGGCTGCCCATATTACAGGTGTCAGGGGCTTGAGGGACACAAAAGGAAACAAAAAGAGGATTAAAAAGAGTTTTGGCAAATTTAAGTTTGTACATTTTCCCTTCCAAAACAAATGAATGATTAATTTGCTTTCCAGATTCCAAAGCCTGGTATCTCCATTAAAACCTGCACTGGAAACCACCATTCATAAACCTTCATATTTGACATTTTCTAAACATTCGGTGGTTTTTCCCAAATGTGTGCAGCAAATTGAAGACCCATGTCAGTGCCAGGCTGATGAGCACAGAGGTTGACAGAACATGTACTGTAGACTGGAACAGCTAAGAGGAAAATAATATAAGGTAGTGGACTGGACACCAAGTCAGATCTAACCAGCAGAAAGATTTGCACTTCTGACTGATGTGTTCTGTACAGCAAAACAACATAACATAGATTCTAGATTTAGAGAACTATATTTATTTCAGGGCTTACTCTAGTCTGATTTAGAGATGCTTTGGTTAGGTCAAAGTGGTCTAAACTCTCTTCTTTAAAACTCTGCACCCAAATAAAATATGTACATGTAGTATCTTAACCCAGACTCGTAGAAAACGTTGCTCCACTTGTCATGTGGGGAAGCACCAGAATTAGGTCAGATTGTGGTCGATTCTGCCTCCTGATTTATTATGTAGTTTTAGAGAGCAGCACATTAGAGGAATCGTCAGCTGTCAGGAGAAGAAGCAACATCACTCACTACACGTAGTGAGATTTTAATAAGCTGGGAATACGTTCATGCTTCATGTACAGTGTCTCAGCATAACCAGTGAGTAATAAGAACAGCTGTCTAATTTTAATTCTTCAAAGCTACGGATGTCTTCTATACCTGCTTTGCATATTAAGAAGAAATGAAACTCTTTTTGGGTTAAATCAAGCCTTTGAAATGCTATGACATACTGTGACAATACAATTAAAATCCTGTGCTGGGAGAAGACAGGGGCAGAAAGGTGGAAGAAGAGGAGGAGAAAACGGTGGATAGGAAAGAACAACACAAAGGGAAAGAAAGGAAAGCAAAAGAATAATACATGACAAAAGATGAGAAGGAGGAACATCAGGATAGAATTTAAAAGAAAAGAAAGCAGAAGATATGAGAAGCACTGAGATAACAACATTTGCAACATTATGCTGTTCTAAAGTTCCAAGAGCTTCACTTTCTCTCTCCTTCAACTGCTTCCATTTGGTCTAGAATAAGAACTCAAACTTGGAATCTAAGCTTCAAAGCATTGCTAGAAGGACGAAAAAAAGATATATAGCCCAATGATAAAGACGCAAGGATTGGAGAAGAGGCTCTTTTGAGGAAGTGTGTCAAAAAACATTAAATACATGTTGAGTACCACAAGCTGTTAGAGACGTTTTTGAAAGTGTGGAGGTGTATTATTGTAAGCAATCATTAGCGATGACATCGCCTTTTGGGATTTTGTTTTGGATACTGTATACACATTCATTGACAGTTAATATGAAAAGCAAGAGAGGAAATAAAAAATTTGTGCAAGAAAGGAAAGAAAGCAGGTTGACCTTGCAAATTGCTTCACTCAAGGATTTTACCATTTTATCAAATATTTCACTTAAAAGCACCATTAGTATCTTCTCAGGGCAGCTGGAGTTCATCCAGTGTATCTTCATTTAGCCTGGCCGGGCCTGGTGGTTTTATGTCTTGCTTTTGTTGGCATTTTGAAGGAAACATGTTCAATTCTGTGATATCTTTTTGAACAGAACTCTTGATTTATTAATGAGAGAATGCAATTAGCTCCCTACTGGCACACATACAAGACTGCTTTGAGCGCTGAGTGGGGAGAGAAAACAAAGCATGAAAACACAGACTCACACAAACAAATTGCTGGCACACATCGTCGAACACACCGAAGTACACACACAGAGGCGTAAGCTAGCACACGCACACACACAAACACACACACACACACACACACACACACACACACACACACACACACACACACACACACACACACACACACACACACACACACTATCAGTACTGTAACAGAGCAGTAATCTGATTACTCTCCTGTAGTGTAACTTACATTACAGCTGCCCATGATGACGAACAGCAGGATGTGAAACCGTCCGAAGCCGATCGTTTCCACGGCGTCTTCAACGGTGAACGTCTGATCAGCTGCAGGAGACACGGAGATCGATCAATACATCTATTGATCGGCTCCTGATCAGCTCCGATCATTAACAGATAACAAACTGGAAGTCAGACGTTAGAATCTGATCGCAGAGTGAGGATCGGCACTTTTACACTTCAAGGAATCAACAATCAAAGACAAGAACGGTGCAGTTTCCAGATGGTCCCTGAACGCATCACAGTCAACAGATAAGAGTTGATCTGAGGAGGTTTCAACATATTTTAGACCATTTATGAATCATTTGGGACAAGTTTTGGACAGTTTAAGAGATTTGGGGGCTTTTTTTTTCATTTTGAAGTCATTTTAGACCAAATTTGAGATATTTTGGTCAATTTTAAAGTAATTTTAGACCATTCTAAATTGATTTTAGACTAGTTTTAGTAATTTAAGACAATTTTTGAGTAATTTGAGGAAAGTTTAAGGACATTTTGGACAATTTATGATTCACTATCTTTTAAAATAAGGCATCTGAATGTCAGATTTACCTAAAACCAATGGATTCTATCATTTTTGGACAAGTATTTGTTATTTTTGGACTAATTTAAAGTAATTCTGGACATGTTTCGGGACATTTTTAACAATTTTCAAGTTATTTTGGACCATTTTTGAGTCATTAACAAAAAAGGAGTAATTTTTGATGAGCTTCATGACATTTTGAACAACTTTAACGTCATTTTGGACGATTTTTAAGTGATATACTTTTAAAATAAGGTTTTCTAATGTCAGATTCACCTGCAACCAGTGGATTTTCTCTACATGGGCTGTTTTATATGATCAGAGTATTTTAATATCACAGTCGATCATGTTCATTTAATTGTAAGAAGCCAAATTATGATTAATATTCCAGTTAAAACCTTCATCTAACCTTCTGTTAACCATCAGGACCCTCAGATTTATCCTTTGGCCCCTGATGGAGGTCCAGAACCACAGTTTGGGAACCTCAGCTGATTGATTATTGATCATCAGACTTACCATTGTCGCTCTTGCTGCCCTGCTTCTCGTCTGCAGGCATCTCCTGCAGCTCCACATCCTGCAGCTGGATGGCGCTGACCAG
>OMNN01001661.1:0-14173 GCA_900302755.1 Chromis chromis | reverse complement strand
TTGAGGCAAAAGCTAACTAATATTTGACAGGTGCTCTAAAAATAGTTCAAAATGAGCACATTTTATACATCAGTTTTGGTAAACATGACATTTTTGGCTGAAATGTCATCAGTTTACTGTTTTAAATGGTAAACAAAATGAAAAATCACAAGGCACCATCCTGATATATGCAAAGAAAAACTGCAACTCCTGCTGAGTGCACTCATATACAGTAAAAGTAACAGCTGATGCAATTTTACATCATCACATACAAGTGTTAATGTTATCTGATGAAATCTATAAGAAATATTGCCATAAATGTAGGGTATATGGACGACAATTACAATTTTAAGGGGTGATGCACTTGGTTGGAACACCGGTGAATATCTAAAAGTAATTAAACAGAAATTAAATGGCAAAAAGAAGATGGAATTGAGAGAGTCGTCTGGAGAAAAGCTAGTGGGTGGCAGATGGATGGAGACAGATGTGGCAAAATCATCAATCCTTACACTACCCTAGTCAAAGCACCAGATAAACCAGGAATGTCAAGAAGTTTTTTTTCTCTCTCACTCATTGAAAGTCCTGAATTGGTAACTGGTCTCTCTCTGTCGTGCCACGCCTGAGACTTTCTTACCACTTTCTGTTAGCTCACTGGTTGGGCTGAGTCATGACAAACCTGAAGCTGGGCTGCTGGCATGCCAACACAGCTAAGTCTTCAACATTTTAATCTGCTTAACACACGTTTCAGTGGCAGACCGGTAGTACAAATAAGCCGGTTATTTGATGGCAGCGATTGTGTGAGTGTGTGCGTGAGCAGGGTGTTGACTGACATCCGTAGCAACAGTAGCTTGGAAACAACCAAAGTATCATGTAGAGTTTGTTTAAGCAGTGAACACGGTGGGAGGTGTTAAGATAGCGGGATAACGTGCTGAGAAGACAAAGCATCTTTTGGGAGGATGAAAGCAGTTAATTTGTATGTGATTGCATTTGTGTCCATGTGAGACAGATGAACAGAGTGAGTGTGTGATACGGAGGCAGCTTGGTAGAGTAAGTTTGGTCATTTTGAGACATCTAAGGGTGTTAGGTACCAATAAAAGTGGTTCATTTTACCTCTTATTTTTTTCTTGCTATCGCTCCCTCTTACACACACTGTGGTGTGAAGCTTGACCCTTTTTTGTTGAAGCTTAAGGAGATCTTCTCCCTAGATACCATTCAGAGGGATGATGTGGAGGGTGAACTTTTCGGGCTGGGGAATTGAAAGGGCAAAATGAACCGGCCATGAAAAAGGAAAAGTACGGGAAAAGGAAAGCAGGAGGAGAGTTTTTGATAAGGTCGCATGGCATACTTTTGTTGCTCTGGTAATAACTCCTCAACTTACCTTGCTGTGGAAACGACCACAGTTGACCTGACAGACATTATCTGTGCGTGTACATGTGGGGAAGCTTCCAGATGGAAGTCAGATTCTGACCTTAAGAACACTCATCACCATCGCTGCCGTTTGACTCAAGTTGACTCTTTGTGCTTCAGCCTGCCAACTTGCTCTGAACTATTAGTGAGTTTGCCTGCACTGTCTGCCTTTGTCTAGTTAAATTACTAAAAATAGAAAAAAGGAGCCGACAAGATTTGTGTAGATGAAATACCACATCCCGCACCATCAAGGGCTGCTCATTTCCCTTGCAGTCTTGAAAATGCCATGCAGACAAGAACACATGCATGGGTGTCAGAAAATATGTGATCAGACCTCATCAAAATTCTAGATTTAATTGGGCTAGTATTTATCGCTTCTTCTTTCTCTCAGATACATCTTACTAATCTGCGGACCCATTCATCCCCTCTCTTTTCTCTTTATAGGATTTTACGAGAGGTGGAGGTATTACGGCAACTCTGTAATCCTTTCTCTCGTTTCTTTAAATGAGCTGTAAAAGAACACTGCGAGGGTCTAATGAATTAAACTGAGAAGATCTTTTTCATTATTTCACCCTGACTGAAGTTTGCTACTGATCTTTTTCTGCTTCTTGCCCTTCAGGCCAGTGCACCATTTCTGAGTGGCAAGAATATATTGTAGGTGCAAAATCTTTTCACATTTCCATGCCAAGGTGAAAGAAACAGTCAAATCTGCTCCACTTGGAGTTCTGGATTAAAAACTAGTTTCACCAGGAGTTTCTTATCTCCACATGAACATGCACATGTACTCATACTGAGCAACATGCACATATAAAGGAAACCAAATGAAATCCAGTCATGTAGCCTAAATAGTCTGAAACTAAATAACAAGAAAATGTATAGTTTTCTAAGATTACCTCATTACTAAAATAATTAATTAGACACTTATTATCATCATGGTAGGATCGAGTAAACACATATTCATACACAAGGCATGGTGGTTTGCCAAAGCAATATATAACCTCTTACAAAAGAACATGATTCGAGTTGCTCCCCTTATGGATTTGTCAGATTACTGGCATGGGTCCTGATCAAAGCTTTTTTAAACCCTCCTCTAAGCAGCCTCGCTCTGAATTCCTTCTGCTAATTTATCCTCGCTGAGACAGAGGAGGAGAGGAACAGCAGAGGAGAGAGAGGGGCCGACAGAAATGTTTCAGAGATGCTCAGTCATGCCTCAGCCAACACACTTTTCATTAGACAGCTCACATTAGATTACAGCCTTTTTGTATGCCGAAAGAAATGATAGTTTTTCATTTCCCTTATTCCTCAGAGAAAAACCATTAGCTTTCCCACTGATTTTTGTGCCATGTATTGATTTCAGAAACAAGACTGAACTATGAGACCTCTACTGGCCACACAGCGTTTACTTTTCAGTCTTGAACAAAATTATTCAGAGTTTTTCCCAAGACTTGCTTAGAGGAGATGGTAAACGTAGTCCTTGCTGAAAATACATTTATGCAAACCAAACTCTGTGCTAAAAGTTCAGCTGGTAGATTCAAACTTTAAACTAACTTTTACTCAGCGCAGAAACTATTGGGTAAAATGTGAGTCTGGTGATATGAAACTAACTGCAAAGCATCAATTCCCCCTATATTCCCACCTGTCTATGACTGATAGAGCTGCTTTTCTCATTTTCTTCCCAGCTTTTAAAGGTCCCACATGGTGAAAATTCATTTTTATTGTGTTTTTATTGTATTTTGTAAGTTAGAAAAACTTGGAGGTGTAAAGTAAAAAGCTGTGAGAATTTGAAGACACTCACTATTCTCATTCCTCTAGAGCCCATTAAGACTAACCAATTAACCAACAGCCATTTCCTAAACTACTGATTTTATAACAGTACGGTGGTCTGACAAACTTAACACACACATGGGTTACAAACAAAGGCTGTGCTGTGAATCTGCCAATATTTCAATGTCAAATGATCGATCAGAAAAAACATTCATAGGAAGTCTTGATCGCACATTTATTCATGTCTGTGTCAGCTCCCATGTGGTCAGCTGTTCTGCTCTGTGCTGTCAATACCAGATGCAGAGAGAGTTTTCTTCCTGAAGGGGGACAGAAGAAGACACTGAAACAGCCTGCTTAGAACAGGACTAACCGCAGGGGTTATACAGTCATGAGAAAAATGAACCATCTTTGCAGTAATTTGAGCTGAAAGTTGAAAGACATATTCTGAAAACATGCAAGACTTTCATTAATTGGCTGAGAAGGAGCACAGTATGGGACCTTTAAACTCAGACGATCTTTTTCACAAGATTTCAGTATGTTGCTCTGATTCATTACCACCTTGTAAATGTACAGTTTGATCAGAGTTTGATTCCCTGCTGAGCTAACACATCTCATCGTATCAATTTAGAAACTAATAGCCGTTTAAACATTCACCTTCTTTGGCTTTTGCTGTGTGATGTAACGCCTCTGCTGATTTTGCCTGGAGCTTAATGTATTTCATAGAAGTATAGCATTTTCCTATGATATCAGTTCTTTATTTCAGGAAATCTGCCATACCTTCACCACAGCATGCTTACTGGTTTGCTGACATCAATGTTCTATGGAGAGCGTATTAAGTAGAGCGCATTCAGACATTATCCAGCATCCTCTCTGTGTTTACCCCAAGTGATCCATAAACCTAGAATTAGGAAACCCTATAATAGGGAGTGCTGCCTCTTTTATGTAAATGTGGATATTTTTTATTTATGTAAATATAGACATCTTTGAATGGAGATCTGTTGATCTGAAACCCATGTTGCACCCTCCCTTTGAACTGTGGCTTTGAAGCTCCTCTGTCTGATGCCATGAGCTCCAGGCTTTGAGGCTCAGCGTATCCTTGTATGTATTTCCTGGTGTAGTGATGTGGCAATAATGATTGCCATAAAAGCCATTAACAGGGGCCCCGGGGCCACTGGACTGTGGATCGAGCTTTATTACTCCGACCCGCAAGACAGTAATTACACTCTGTCTATGTTGCTAGGGCAACATGAGGGTTCTCAATGGCTAATGCAGAATTTATGTCAGGGAGTGTGGCATGTTGTGTTGCAGTATTTGTGTGCATATGTGTGTCAGTTACAGGGGCTTATTTCGGAGACAGAGGGACAAAATGGAGAAGGTTGGCCTATTAGTTGTGCAGTTCACTATTTCAACTCACTGCCTCCTTCCACACAGCTGAGCAGCATACAGCTAACATGAACTTAACTTATTCAAACTCCTAAATATCCAGAGGAAATTATTTCACCAAAATCATAGAAGCGCTATGACTGTGCTCATAAGTTAATACTAGCATAGCTAGGGCTGACGTGGGCCTTTACTGAAGGTAGATAAGTGCTGAATAAAATTAGAATATGTTTTACATGCACCTCTGAAAACCTTTTGGTCTGTGAAAGTTTCACTAAAAGTTTTTTCAACTTGATCAAAGATTGAATAAATGAATCGAAAGTCTGGTAATGCTGAACCGAGTGCCGAACAATGAGGCTTTAGGTTGAAGACGGCAGTCTACTCTGCAGTACTGAGGTGAAAAGAGTGACTGTTCATTATAGTGGTTTCTGACACTGAGCCGTGTCTGCATTGCTCTGTTGACTCAGAAGATTAGATCGGCAAGCACTAAAACTAATCTGGCATTTATAGATTTCTCTGTGTTTGTGTGTGTGTGTGTGTGTGTGTGTGCTCTAGCTCTCCTTTGAGCACTGGACTGACAGAGAGCTTCAGGTATTACTAGATTGGCAAAGCACTGATCTGCTGTCTTGAGAGAAAGTGACAGAATAACAGAGAAAGAGCGTCAGTCTGAAGAGAGAGAAGCACCTCCACATTGGCTTTTGTATGCAATTACTGCGCAGATGAATCCCCCTTGACTCTGACTGAAACAAAGTTTCTCGCGTGAAGGTGCCTCCCATTTCCATGGCTTCCATTTTCCACATTTTACTGCTGTCTGCTCATGTTGTGTGTGTATTTGATATGAAACTGAAACTGTCTAAACAACTAGTGAGTAAGCCAAGTTCCATTTTCTTTCACTTATCTGCGTTGGGTCGGAGGAGTAGCAGGCCAAGCAGGGCATTCCAGACGTCTTTCTTGTCAGCAATGTTTTCCAGTTCCTCCTTAGGAATCCTACGGCGTGCCCAGGCCAGATGAGATACATAATCCCTCTGGTGAGTTTTGGATGTACCCTGAGGTCTCCTTCCAGTTTTGTGTTCCTGAAAAACCACCAAAAGAAGACTCCCAGGAGGCATCCTTATCAGATGTCCAAATGATCTCAGCTGACTCCTTTAGATGCAAAGCACCACTCTGAAATCCCTCTGGATGTTTCAGTCCAGCCACCATACGAAGGAAACTCATTTTGTAGCCACAACCTTACTCTTTCACCACCCAGAGCTCATGACCACATGTGAGGGTTGAAACAAAGATCAACTGGTAAATCAAGAGCTTTCCCTTCTGGCTCAGCTCCCTCTTCACCACGATGGTCCAATTTAACGCCTGCATTACTGCTGATGCTCCACCAGTCCTGTGTCTATCTCACGCTCCTTTTTCCTGTCTTGTATAAACAAGGACACAAGATACTGAAACTCATCCGTAACTAAGAGGTAGCAATCCACGGGTTTCCGGCAGAGAGCCGTGGCTTCAGACTTGGAGGTGATGACCGTCATCGCAGCCTCTTCACACTAGGCTGTGCCCTAGTATGCGTGGAAGGTCAAATAACCCTCTCTGGAGCAGGTTATATTTGAGATAACAGATCAACACATAAAAACACCACCTACAGACCAAGCAATTCTCTTAGAAAATGGAATCACAATTCCTAGAAAATCCTGTGAAGCTTGGCGTACAGAGAGGGTCTCTTTGGAGTGCAATAAGTTTTTATCTGCAAGCCAGTTCAAACCCATTTCATTGTTCGATAGGCCTTTGTGTAAATGTAGTAAGTATAATCTTAAAACAGAGACTGGTTGCAGCACTAAAGCCTTGTTGGCTAATAACTGACCTAAGATTTGCCACTACACCTAAATTATGTTTTTATATTAGTTCTTTACTTGCTCAGAGGACAGTTTAACACCACCAGGGTTGCAGCTGAAGGAATAAGGCAAACATTTGTAATTAAAATCAGATCTGTTTGTGCTTTGTATGTGGAAGTGATATTGATATGCATATTAACTTACACATTCACACAGTTTTAAATTTTTTTGCCAGTTTTCTTTCCTGCAGCTCTAGACTTGTCTATGTTGGTCATTTTGTGTCAGCAGTGCCCCTTTCATGTGAATGCATTCATGGCTAGATTCAGAAAACCTGTGTTACTCAATGAGTTAATAACCAACACTGAATGCTCGCTTGACATGATTGCATTTGTCAGGCTTAGTAAAAACCAGACAATGAGGAGATGTCTTGGGAACTGGCTTTGTGTTCCCCAGATAGATACTACAACAAACAATAAATAACTGGAACTAATGAATCAATATTGTCTACAGCATGTGCAAATGCAAGATATTTGACTCGTGAGTCCCTTTAGAGCAGCTTTTGACACAGTTGATTCTGATGTTCAGATAAAGTAGCGCAGCAGTGGGTCGGCATATTTGACATGGCTTTCGAGTGCTTGTCTTGGTGACAGTTTTCTCTCCACTGGCAATAAGGACTCCAACATAGCCCAGATAACCTCTGGAGTGCAGCAGGTTTTGGGACAATCTTATTTTTAACCTGAGGCACATCACATGTAGACACTGACTGAATCACAGGAAAAAACAATCTGGTTTGAAGGGACCAGTGTGTGCACCACTACCAACTGAAGTCTCAGAGAATGTTCTTTTCACTTACATCACAAGAGGAGTTCACACTATATAATTACATTATTGGTAGTGCTCTCCTTTTTTAGATATGTGCTCTAACTATGAAAGTATTCACCCCCCTTAGATGTGTTCCCCTTTTATTGCTTTTTAACATTAAAGCATGGTCAATTTACTGTGGCTTTTGGGACAAGAATTTACAAAAAAGACTCTTTAATGTCAAAGTGAACGTAAATAAGTAATAAGTAATTTTAAAAGATGCAAAACGTAAAATAAGGGATTGCATAAGTATTCACCTCCTTTAAAGTGACTCACCTATTCATCACAGGTGCAGCCAGCTGATGCTAAAACTCACACAATAAGTGAAATGGAGATCATCTGAGTGCAGTAAATGTGTCTCAAGTGATAGTAGGATAAACACACCTGTATCTGGAAGGTCCAGTCACTGGTGAATCAATACTCCTATAACAACACGACAAAGACAAAAAATCACTCCAAGCCACTCAGGGGATGGATACAAGGAAACTTCCAAGTCATTGAATGTCCTTTTAAAGTAAAGTTAAATCCATCATTAAGAAATGAAAACAATCTGTGTTCATTTTGACATGAGAGTCTTTTTGTAAATCTTGTCAAAGATGCCCAATTACATTGCACATGATTTAATGTTAAAAGCAATAAAAGGGGAAAAGTTCCAATAGGGAAGAATTCTTTCTCTGGGGTCTGTATATTGATGGGCATTGGGGTGTCAGATGAGACAATAGACATTGTTTTAGATGTGATCTAAATTGCTCAAGTAGACGCTGTTAAACACAAATAGAACACAAGCAGTATCTTTCCCAGTGTGATTTTTGCTGAGAGATCCAGATGGAAAACCTAATAAGCTTGTTTGAATCACTTCTGCAGCTTCAAAGCAGCCACATTATGTAAAATAGCAATTTAGTACAACGATATGCATGGGATGAGTAAACTACAATGTTTTATCTTAAATGGTTGTGTCCCCTCATTTCTCTCTCTACTTCACCCTCTCTGTTGCCTTCTTTTCTTGATCATTTTTCTGTTTCCCCGTCGTCTTCACTCTTCACGCTCTCCTCTCTAATTCTGCCCTCTCAGTCTGTGTCAGACTCGTGTGTCTCACAGGGACTGCAGCGATGTTCTCTTGCCATGGTTCTTTGTCACACTTCCCTGCTTCATCGAACAGAAGATAGAAACACTAAAAACTCTTCCCCAAATGTACTTTTAGAAAAACTTGAAGCTCAACGTCGGATATGTTAGATCTGGGCCACTTTTCCTTTTTCATTGATTGATTGTGAGGTCTTCACAGTTGGCAGGTTGTTGCTATGCTGTGAGGGGCATTTTGTTGGTAGGGTTTGGGTCCACTTGTCCCATTAGAGGGAAGAGTCACTGCAAATCAATCCAGGGTTACTCTAAGTGATCACCTTTATCCTATGGTGGGAGTGCTCTCTTCCAGGATGACAACGCCTCCATCTATCGCGCATGAGGGGTCACTGAGTGGTTTGATGAGCATGAAAATGATGTGAATCGTATGATTTGGCCTCCGTGGTCACCAAATCTCAACCCAAATGAACACCTATGTTGAAGTGTTCAGGTTTTTCCTTTAATTTGTCAGCTGTCTGTATATTAATCGGATGTCTAAGTATTACACTACATTTGTGAAGGCAAGAGAAAAACTGCAGAATAATGTAATTATATATTGTGCTGTTGCAGCAAAGACAAGAAGACAATTTACAGTGAAGTTTCTCTAAAATTCTTTTGCCTCATTAAGTGAATTCTTCTTAATAAGAATCGTTAATTAGCATCAGAAATCTATGAGTTGTCGGGGAACTAGTCCATAATATATGCTTTTATATATAGATAAATAATAAAAATACCTTTTAATCTAAAAAGAGTAAAAATGATAGTTTGTCAGTGCAGCCTCTGCTTGCAGTCTAACCACTGAACCGTAGACGATATCATTCATAGCAAATTGTCAGCAGGTGTTTTAATGGAATCTATGCATACGGTTCACAGGCTGCAGTAGGTGGCATATTGCAGTACTACAAAATGATTCCTCCTCTATAGACCACTGGTAGTTCTTGTACATTATTCATTGCCAATTACTGGGACAGAGCACCAGTAATTGCGCCACACTGTGTCCTGCTTATGTCTTCCTCAATTCTGGGGCAGTGCAAAGATGCTTTTTAGCTACTACTGAAGATACACAGACACACTCCTGATGCATACATAGAACTAAATGTTTCTGTTCCATTTACATACACCTACACACAGGCTCAACATATTGCACACTTTACTCTAATTACCCTATCTCTTGTGAACTTTATTTTAACCTTCACACATTTGAAGTGGCCGTGATGCTCAATGGAATTACTTTAGCTTGCTCCCATTTGGTGTATGATGTGCTTTTAAATAGAGAGCAGGGCTTCTGGGTGGAGGTGTCACATTTTTCCTCACAATTTACTTATCATTGCTGTGATTATTTCTGTACTGATTATTTCATGAAAACTGTAATAATTTGCTAGTTTGTCTGTCAGATTGTGTGATAAGACAACCACAGTATATACGAGATACAGCTATAGAGATGTAAATTAAGGGATGCATGTCACGGGGTTTTGTTGAGTGTAAAATCCAACATCGCACCTATAAATCTAATGGTGTGTGTCCTTGTACTGCAATCGCAGTCGTGACATATTTGTGGTTTCACTACATTCTAGTACAGGGAATGCCAAATGCCACATAAATAATTTCTACTGCAGAGAAAAGAGGATTGACTCTTGCTGTTTCTTTCTCAGACTACCTCACAGCATGAAATAATGTGTGCTAAACTGAAAGGCTGAATTTATCTGGAGGGAAGGCTGTTGAAAGTCTTTCCTTCTGTGACTAAATTTTCTACTCTATCTTTTCCCCTCTGCCTCTTTTGCTTTCTAGCTTTGCCTCTGTCTTTTTACTCAACAACCCCTGTCATGTCTACTGTATCTGTCCTCACCTTCCACCTCTCTCCTATTAGTTTCACTCTTACCAGACATTTAACTCTTGCCCTCAGCTCTCCAGCCTAAATGATACATAATAATACAAAAAGGAAAGTAAGCGCTGCTAGATTGGTAAAATGCTGCTGATATCACAGCAGTAAAATCTCACTGAGATGGTAGCACAGGTCCCGTTGGAATGTGCACTAATGAGCCAAACAGTATGAACACTTCTACCTCACATACTGCCAAACCAGCTCTGACCTGCCCAGGCTTGTTCTCTGAAGGTGCCCTGTGGTGTCCGGCACCAATTCGTTAGCAGCTGATCCTTTAGATCCTGGAAGTTGCAAGGTGGAGCTGCTATGGATCACACTTGTTCTAGCACATTCCCCAACACTATGTTCATGTTTCATAATGTGTTCCAGGTATAGATACTTACCACTGCTGATTAGGACCTTCCCCATGTCTTGCTGTTTCATTGATGTTCAGATCCAGTGGCTTGGCCATAAGGGGCAGTGATGGCCTAGTGGTTTGTGAAGCAAACTTGTAACCGGTGGGTCGCTGGTTTGAGTCCCCGGACTGGCAAGAGGTTGAGGTGGGAAAGTGAGAGCGACCATTTTGTCCCAGTCACCACCACTGTGAGCCCTTGAGCAAGGCCCTTAACCCCTGACTGCTCCCCGGGCGCTGCACCGCGGCAGCCCACTGCTCCTAGTATGTATAGTTAAGGTTAACTTGGAATAGGATGGGTCAAATGCAGAGAAGGAATTTCCCCAAGGGGATCAATAAAGGTTAGATTGATTATAATGATTTGGACGTTATCAGAGTCACTCATGTGTCCCAACATCATTTGCTTTATCTGTAACTAGTCATATTGTTCTACCTCACATGTGTAAAATCCATGACACATGCTTCTTTTACTTTACAGAACAAAAAGCTATTTAAAATTTGAGGTATTTTAAGACTTAAATGCTGCAATTGAACCATTGTGAGGCTTTAACTGACATTTTCCATCATTGTTATGGAGGCCGTCTCCTCAGATTAGGATGTATACTCGGGCAAATTTGATTTGGCAGGTAAATTGTAGTGTCCTCAGGCTGATGGATCTAAATGATAAGCTGAATTTTAACTGACCTGAAATAACATTATGGTAAGCGGTGACAAAGGATCGCCGAAGTTGTTGCAGCACGAACAATCCCCGCAGCACATTATTTTTAATTAGTACCATCTTCTCACTCTGCTGCCCCTGGCTTAACCGATAACGCTGCTGTTTGTCAACAGCTGTTTGCACCTGCCGATAATATTTAGCAGTGCTGCTTGAGGCCTAAATGTCAGTGATGAAAAATGTGCTACTGATTTCACGGATGTGAGGACAGGCCAGTGACAACTTTTTTTCACATTTGAGTCTGGAAGGGTGAGGGCTTATTACAGACATTTTAGGAAGCATTAAATTGAAGTGGGTTATTGAGATATGAACGCAACTATAACTGCATGGACAACTCAGAGGCTGATAGTGAGTGATGGCGAGCAGCAAAACTATAGTGTGTATGTGTGAGCATGCGTTCTCATGTGTGCGTGTGTTTCCATCCCACAAGCTAATAATCATTGCTTCTCTCCAGATGGAGGAGTGTAACCGACTCAGCAGAAGCCTTCCTGCCTCTTCAGGGCAAGGGCAGTAGGGGGTAGTCATGTGTGTGTGTGTGTGGTGGTGTGTTCGTGCATACGTGTGTTTGAGTGCATATGAAGGGAAATATTGAACTGTCACTTACCGAGAGTCCTCCAGGGTATGAGCATCACACAGCGAGGAGGGCGAGGAAGCCAAATTAGATAGAGGCTTTCGGTGCCATCCATCTGCAACAGACAACTTTGTTAACACATAACTTCAGTCACGTGTTTCACTGAAAAAACTGACAGTTTCATCATCTGTGTGTCCATTTATTGGAGACAGAGATCGACAATGCTTTATAGAACCATACTTTATTTTTTGGTAATGGCAAGCCATAAAAACAAAATAAAATGCAATGAGTAAAAGTAGACAGTATAATAAGAAGAATTAAAAAGTTACAACACAATAAAAGATGAAGTTTGGGTGGGGACTTAAAAGTTTCTGAAGTCAGAGCAGTTCTTACATGAAAAGGTGCACTGTTCTAGCGATTAGGGGCAGCCACTGCAAAGGTTATGTCGCCTCTATTTTTGTGCCTGGATTTCAGAACATCCAAGAGCAACTAGTTTGTTGACCTCTAACCCTGGCATGATGTTGCAAGAGTTCTGCTCAAAAAGGGGGCACCGAACCATATAAAACCTTCAAAACAAACAACAACATCTTAAAAATCAATGCTGAAATTTGAAGACCAATACTGGAGTTTTGTGACTGCGCTTTCTTTATCCTGGTTAAAGAGAAGCAGCTGCATTTTGTACCAGCTGCAGACGCCGAAGAGACGACTGCTCTTAGTTCTGTGCTCATTGATAGACTACTGCTGCAACAGGATGCAAAATCCTGTTTCGTCCAACCTTGCATAAACACCATTACAGTTAGTGTGTTAACTGTCTTAGTCACCACAAAATCAATTGAATTCAATCAGCAGGATACACTATCTAGTATCAACTGAATCACAGCCCTCAGGGGAACCAGACAGCTGGCTTTCTGTGCATACATGTGCTCCATTTTAACAAAACATAGAGTACTGAGGCAAAGTTGTGAGATCCTGATACATACTGTAGATCCACATGCTGAGTGTCAAGGCAACTGTGCAGGTGTGGTCTGTTGGATACATTTTATTACTAAATAATGCCAGGACTCCAATTAAAATGTTTTGTATTAAATACAATAATCATGTTCCGCTAATTTATCTCATTCACTCACACAGATACTGACTAATATTTACTTTTTCACAAACATCCTTTGCACAGTAGCAGCAAAGAGGATTTACTTTTTCAATGAGCAGGCGGCTCTTGGGGCTCCTGGCTTTGCCTGAATGACAGGTGGAAATGGGCTTCTTTCTCACTCCTGTCACAGTGCAGATAGGCAATGTCACGAGGTGACTTAGAGCAGAGCTGTCTCAGAGAATAAATGGGCTACAGAACACCCACTCAGTGTTATTACATGTAAGTGTGCTCACACACTGTGACTGTACATACATGGCTACTTGTGGTTGTGAGCAAATTGTAGACATTAACCATTGTGCACACACATTTACACATGTTCACTGTCGACATGCTACCACATAAATTTGCATCTACAGGCACAACAACAGTAGCTGGCACATTAATCATGCTATGTGAACAGTATCTGTACAAGTTTTCTTTAAAAAAAAAAGTAATTTACTTGAATTTCAACTTGCTCTGAAGATAAATTACCACATGGAAGTCCTCTACCTACTTCATCTGAAATGTGACAAAACATTTTGGGATATTTATTGTTTTGCCTTTATGAACCGATACAAGCTCTCAGCTCTGAAGCGCTGAAGTAATTCATTGCCTCCATCATCTGCCAAGTTAAGTTCCCACTGGGAGAAATGAATCACTGTGAGAGAATTAAATCTCATCTTGTCTGGTCTTGTTCTTTGCCAGAGCTTTAATACCTTTTAACATTGTGATAATTAGTGTAGCTAGGAAGAGTGAGAGGATAAAAAAAAACAACAGGACACTCTCTGCTGTGTGTGTTAAGCAGGTGCCCTCTTCTGGTAGAAGTGTGTATGATGACTTTTTTTGAGCAAGATGATGCAGAGTACTCCTGTATCTTTATGCATGTAGTAATAAAAAGGCAAACACTTTGGTTCTGTTGTAGTAAAGTAGCTGACATTTTAATAATGACTCAGATTAGTTCCTAGAACGTTATATATGGGTTATGTTTGAATGTTGGGGCTGAGGCTGAGATCATATTGTGCATTAGAAGGTTGCCATCTAGAGTCAGGATGGAAACAGTGCAGCGTGATGCACTGAGCTCCGGTGTTTGCTGAACCATTTCATGGGGTGAGAGGAAGAAGTGTGAACTGTGATGGTTAGAGGGGGGAAGATACA
>OMNN01001656.1:33989-58583 GCA_900302755.1 Chromis chromis | reverse complement strand
AAACCCCCCCCCCCCCCCCCCCACACACACACACACACACACACACACACACACACACACACACACACACACACACACACACACGCATAAACTAGCCTGTCAGTTCAGGAAGCAGTTGGGCAGTTATGGCCCAATGATTAGTATTGCATACAGTATACACAATCTTTCTGCATTTGTCCTCTCTCTCTGTGAACTGCTGACTGTCAAATCCAAGTAAAAATGGAAAAAAAAACTTTTCAAACAAAACATCAACATTACTGTTTGGAACAAACGAGGCAGCTCTATGGTATTCGCAGGTGTCCAATGAGGACCCTTAGGCAAGGTCCTTAATGCTGCCCCGCCTACCTACCTGCTAAATGAAATTGTAGAATTGTATTCAAACACAATCAAATGTTTCACAGCTAATTCAAATCATGGAACGTTTGTCCATATTTAGTAATAGCTCAGGGGAAAAGTTCATGGATATAGATTATTAGAACTTCTGAGGAAGTAGTAAGGATGTGCTAGTGTAACAACATTCCCTTCTAGAAAACACAAATCTTCTCATTTTGTAGGTCTCTGGCTATAACAGAGAGTGATGAAGCACATCCATCAGCAGCTTTAAGTGAACAAAGAGATGTTTTAGAACAAATGTGACTTTCTCTGAGAAAAAAATCTGATGACAGTATGTCGATCTTTATCTTTCTTGGCTGTGTGTTATGTGGCTATTAAAAAGAAAATAGTGCACATTGTGACCAAACTCCCTTCATTATCTTTACCTACTGTATCCCATAAAGGTTTGTGGGGAGCTGGAGTTGTGACCAAACTGCTTATATGTGTTATATATCATGTAAATATTGCCTTCTTTTGTAGGGATACTATCCAGCAGACATGGCTTGAGGGAACTCCTTTCCTTTGTGCTGCTCTGCTTACTGAGCAGTGTATGACTGTCAGGTGCTTGAGTCAGTATGTTCAGCATTTGGGATATGTATGAATAATTTATCAGTCAGCTGCTTCTGTGAGTAGTACTAGCTTTATCCTTAGCCTACTCTCTACCTGTCTGTTGTCGACAATGTTGTTTTGTCTGCAAGTTTTTGGTCTGGCACATGATGCGTTAAAATATACAATTTACAGTTCTGCATCTAGCGGGTGTAACTCGCTACGGTTGTTCCTATTAAGCTCTTGCAAATCAGTCATTGCTGGCTGACGTTTCTACTCAAGTACAACTTCAATTGTAAGCTCAGAGGTTATTTATATGTTAATCATCTATTCCTAATTAATTACTTAGATATTTGCAAATTTTCTGAGAAAAAATGCTTGTATGTATTTTCAGATTAAAGCTAACCACTGCTTTCAGTATTGTGACGTGTTTGTATGTTACATACAGTAAATAGGGGGTTAAAGCTATGAGGAAGGCAGTTCCTGTTTGTAAAGCTCCTTTATGAATGTATGGAATGTAGACTTGGAGTTTCTAAAATGGTCAGAAGAGTTTCATAGATTAAACTTGTCAGGCATTTGAAAGGAGCCAGTGACAACAGAGTTTTGCCTTCACTCAATACTATAATTACGTTGTCACTCTTCGATTTCTCTTGCTCTTGAAATGCTGGACCAATACTACCTTCATCCCTGTTGCAATACATAAAATTAAAAACAACTTCCAAGTGTTCTTGTGGATTTTATACATTATAGAGTTATAACAGATATTTCTACAACACCACAGATACCAGATTTAAAACATTATACTGCGAAATACAAAGAGATTTTTCTGCCACTGAGAGGCTTAATCAGCATTGTGTGAACTCATTTGGCAAGAGTTTGAATGTAATCGATGTTCATTTACGTGTAAAAGTCCTGCACTCCATTTAAATCAAGTGGAAAACCAGAGCTTTCAAAATACTGGCAGGGTAATGATGTAAGAGCAAGTGAAACCCAAAACTGCGTGTTTGTGTGTCAGAGGTACTTACTGTGGTTTTGTTCAGTGAGACAGGATAGTTTTCAGGCCTTTATTTCTGTATTCACAATAAAGGTGTTCATTCTTAATGGACACTGGTTGAGGAATTGTGATTTATGGTGTAAAATGAGGCTGGTGTTCAGGCTGGAATCATGATTTACAGATATGGAGGTTCTGTGCGGTTTGTTGGGTATTGTTCAGTTGCTTCACATACAAGAGCATCCACATCTCAAATGTGAGATAGTATTTCTCAGAATAACCATAAACAGCTGCTAGTTGTTTTGGGGTTTTCACTGATGAAGAGCCGAGTGATCAAATATATAAAAAGCTGCAAAGTGCAGTTTTAAAGCAACAGTTTTGCTTGCTTTGTGGAATGCTTGCTGCTGAGTGATACTGCCTATCAAAACAGTTTTGTTAAAAATGCCTTCATGAACAGCGCATCAGTCTCCAGCAATTAACATTTTAAATGCGCTTCAAATCCCCAATAATGCAGATTAAATTTCTGACTGAATAATCTACTTATGGATTCATCTGCTGCTGTGACCAGTCTGCCATGGTGGTATCATGGCTTGACTGAACCTTTGATGGAACAAAGATAAGGCTGAACTGTAATGGGTGTGTCAGGTCTAATAACAAGGAATTTATACTATGTTTATTGCTAGATGATGATCTCTGTCACAATACTGACTTCAAACAACAGGTCATATTGCAGTCTTTGTTCCATGCGTTCAGCCGCACTCCTGTTTTGTTTTCTTAAGATTATTTTCTTTTTAATTTTTCTTTTTTTGTTAAACTTTTGCCTTCAATTGGAGTGGTCTTCTGAAAAAAAATGGATCAGATCACTTCGTGTTATTTATTTAATTAATTTAAGAGAAAGGGGGAACATTGCATATTAATGAACATTTAAACAAATGTAAATATGCCAGATTATAGCCCATTGCTAATTTCCATCTGTAGACCCCCTGGCAGGTTGATGTTACAAAACAGAAAAAACATAAAGACACATACTATACAGAGACACTATGTACATAGACTATATACAGGTGAACAACACAGGCAGCAGAGACATACAAATACAGAGACAGTTGAGCACAGACAATAACCATGTGAAGCCGAAAAGACACAGTGAAAAAGAACCATTATCTGTATTACACATCCTCCTATTGCACATCCATAGAGTCCCATAGCACAACGCCCCACTTGTTATTAGATATTAATGCACAAAATTCTACTGCACCGATCCCTAATTGCACTGATCCCTATTGCACTGAGCTCTATTGCACCAATTTCTATTGCACTTTTCGACAATGTGCTCCGGACAGAGCGAACATAATAAAATGATGGGTATTGCACATGTCCAACTTGTAAACATTGCCCTATAGTTCACATATGCTCACATGTTTCTGTGTCTCTCAGCCACAGTTTTAAATGTTGTGCTGTTACACTGGAAATCCACTTTATCCTTTTATTTATGAGCACAGACGGTAATCTTCTTCATTAATAATGTTCTGTGTCTTTCAAACCAATGGATAAATAAATGGTAATTATTACAGCAATAACATAAAGGGCTGTGAAGTGAGAACAGAAATGATGGTGGAAAAACTGAGTGCCGGTGTAGGTCACAGAGTCATCCTGGAGAGGGAAATCCTGGTCGGTGTCTGACCCTTTAGACACATTATTTGCCGTCTACTCTGCCAAAGCAATTTCCCAAACACAATATACTTCTCACCATATTCATCTCATTGTCTCCTGTGCGTCAGAATCTTGTTGTTTTAATCTCTTAATGCATTCATGTACTCATTCCTGTGATAGTAATTACGTCTTCTCCTTGTCAACACACTTTCATATGCAAAACTTTGCTTTAGATGATAAAATCTCAGTTACAATCTCAGGGAATGAAGAACATGTCTACATTCTTCCTGCCAAATGCCTCGTCTCTGATTGTATGAGTTTACTACCTGCCTACAAAAATACCTGAGACTTTAAAAAGGAGCCAGCCGTAGACTACTAAAACCACTAAATATCTGTTAGACAGTGTACAATCAGTGTAAATGTTAACTAAAATGTCCAGCAATGGAAAATGTTAGATGTTTTTTTTTTTTTTTGCCCTGTACAATGAATAAAAGGCTCAGTATGACGTACTAATGAGTGAATCTGTTGAGTCATCTGGTGGAAGTTTCACACCTTGAGACCAAACCATGTGATTACTAAAGACATTTCTGTTAAGAAGAAGAATTCCTCTGATGTACTTACTACATGGCCTCAGGTTTCTGAGAAGCTAGTGGCTCATGTGCACCTCATGTGATGCTTGCCTTTTTGTCTTTGACATCACTTTCATACGAACGACCGGATACAGAAAAATTGTACTATTGCTTTGCACAAATGTTTGCGTGGTTTTCCTCATGACATGATTCTTCTAACTCACTGAGCACAGCAGTACTGAGCGCTAACCAGCACAGCAGAGTGGTGAAGCTCAGTAAAATAATTAAATGATGCTACTTCCTCTGTTCAGTTCTGTGTGCTGTCTCAGCCGTTGTGTGTGGTGCTTTATGCTAAATGTCTGCTGAGAGCATGACATTTACAGTGGCAGCTTGGAGAATTCGAGTGTGAAACTGTCAGCAGAACTGCATTTTGCATTGCCCACATGTAAATGTGTCAGAGCACAACTGTGTATTTGGTTCATTGCTTATTCTCAATGCACGTTGTCTCCTATTCTTCTTTCAGATATTTTAACCTACGGCTGAAAAGGGATACAACTCTATTTTCTCCAGATCTCATCATTGAGGTATCAGGGGAGGAGACACCCATTGATACATCACATATTTACAGTGGAGAAATTTTTGGTAAGCACCGTTTCCACACACCATGCCCAAGATCCAGTTTCTTTCCAGGAAATGTCTCTGTTCCATTTGTAGTCATTTTGTTTTTCATTTAACAGTCTGCATCATCTCTACTCTTTTTCTCATCACTACATTGTCTCTTGAGTGACTTTTCAAACATTTATGTTTGTCTGTGTGTTAGAAAGACATTAAATTTTTTGTAGAGCATTCAACACATCACAACTGTACATAAAAGCAAGACTTGCTTTTACCTTTCATCCAGTTCTTCCTTTGACTCTCATTCCCTTTCCTTCCTGGACAGCTTCCTGCTGCCCGTCTCCAGCAGAGTTCAGTCAAACATGAGAAATATCAAGACTGTTTGTTCTGTTGTGATCAATGTGTGTGAAACAAAGAGAAAGAAAGCAGATACTTGTATTATTATATTTTCTCATTGAGAGCGGTAAATGAGCTGATATTAAGGATGGTTTGTATGAGTTAGTAAAACCCATCAAAAACACATTACAAGGACTTTTATATATTTTCCAAAATGTAAAAACAGCATGTAGTTGTTGAAACTGTGCCTTCATGAGAGACAGTTCATGTGTGCTTAAGATCATAATATGTCAAACAAGACCAGAGTTATTATACTATATGCGAATACCACTATAACTCAATCTATGTGCCTACTGAGGTGGTTGGTACTGATCTGCACGACTATTCAGACCAGAGGCTTTTCATTGCTTATTTAGTGTAGAACAATATTACCACCATTGAAAATATATTTCTCTACGGACAAAGACTATGACGTTTTTTTTGTCTGCCTCTGCTCACTCTCCTCCTCTTCTGTGTTTCAGGAGAAA
Organism: Chromis chromis; assembly: GCA_900302755.1. Classification (NCBI taxonomy): domain Eukaryota; kingdom Metazoa; phylum Chordata; class Actinopteri; family Pomacentridae; genus Chromis; species Chromis chromis. Next base: position 52,974 of record OMNN01001656.1, on the reverse strand, counting down.
AAGGCTCGCTGACCCATGGCTCTGTGGTGGATGGACGCTTTGAGGGCTTCATTAAAACCCACCAGGGAACATACTTTGTTGAACCCTCAGAGAGGTACCTGCAGGACAAGAATGTTCCCTTCCACTCTGTCATCTATCATGAAGATGACATCTGTAAGTATACTTGTTTTTGTGAAATGTACTGTTGGGCAGCTACATTTGAATCAATATAAACTGCATACAGGAAGCTTATATGGAAGGGAGAGGGAGAGGCTTTGATTTATAAAGCTTGTAAATGACTCATACACACAGCTTGTTGGACACATAGTAGTAGTGCAAGTAGTTTTTACAGCCACCCTTTGAAACACATCTTTATAGATACATACTGGCTACTCATTTTTATATTGTTATTAAAAATGTAGATGGAATTAAAAACTTAAAGGCAGACATTTGATACTTTAAAAAACAGAACTTTGGGCAAAACATTGCTCTGGTATTATGAGGACTGCAATTGCAGTGGGAGGCTAAAGACAAAACAGTTCATAGGCTAGCCTGACAAGATCTGTGAAAAGGTTATGGTTGACAGACTGGCAGCAGCAGGATTTGGCTCGGGGTCCTGGAACATGGACAAGGTGGTCAGTATTAATACTGCAAGAAGAATTGAAGCTCGATACAGCATAGGAATGAAGCCACTGCTATGATTAGGCTAAAACAAAATTCAGAGATTCAGAATTCAGCAAGTTTCCCGGTCTTTTCCTCAAGAATAGCCAACTGGGAAAATGTTTGGAGGTAATCTGTAGATTTCAAGCGAGCTGCGGTTGTGGGCAGAAACAATACAGCAAACATTGCATGAGTCAAAACACTATTCAGTAACTTGAGACTCATGATTCCAGCCCAGAGCGGTGCATTTAGCAGAGAGGCAGGGAGTCTGATATGAACCCTGCCCTACCTTTGGGCTGCCTCATACTCACTACACTCCCTCCTGCTGGTTGGTTCTCTGGAATGCATGAGCACACATGCCTTAAGACAGACAGTTATATTCTTTTATACTGCTCACAGAAATTTTAGTGAATATATCTGAAACTGGCTTGAAGATTTGCTTTGAATGAAAACACCTATGTAGATGCTCCTAGAGCGAACCGTGAAATGTTGAAGTCATGGGTGCACAGCAGGAGCATGCCATTCTGTCAGTAATGAGGGAGAAGCAGCTGGTTGGAGGGTTGGAACAGAAGGTTTTAGGTGAAAGGCAGAAAAAATGAAACCCACACAGAAGACTGTAGGACTCCTTACCACCCCTAATAAACTTAATATTTTAATTTCCAGTGTATGTCATGTTTTCATAAATCTGGCCCTCATCATTACCTGTTACAACTCTAGTCAGTTCTGATTTGGCAGGTTTTCATGTCTACAACACTTGCCTACTAATCACTGCTGAGTAAGAACAGAGGGGACAGGGGCCTTACAAAGCTGTGTCAATGTTTTCTAAAATGTACCGCAATATTTTAGGCTATAATTCACACAATTTTAGTGCTGTCCTTCGTGCACATCAGTATACAGACAATAAGGAGCTCTCAAGCGGTCCTCGCTATATTGCTGCATAGTTGTACAGATAAAACAAGATACAGGGTGTGCACTGTTATATAAAACTAAAACAATATTAAAAACCAGTAGCTGAAATGTGTATCCATCAATTTGAAGTCTTTGTCATGAAACTTTTGCTTTTTGGATACTTCTTAAAGTATGGTTGAAATGCACACTAAGACATTGTCCAGGTCAAAAGACAGCAGTGTGTCTTTACAGAATGTGTTGACAGTATGAGCTGTACTCTCATAGTCCTCAGAATAGAAATACATTTTAAAATTCAACTCGCATCTCTCTGCCACTCATAATATCTTGAACAAACTGTGAAATCTTGCTTTTTAGATCTCCTTGTTGTCTCTGATGCTAGTATCAGTGAAAAGGGTGGATGAATGATGTTTAAAAGGCATAAGAGTGAGAGTCCTCACTTCTGACTCTGTGTTTTTTCTCAACTTCTTCTTTTTTTATTTATTTTACTTCTGCCCAAAATGTTAAAGCCTTTTGATTAGCAGTTGAATGACACAGCATTCACTGTGGGTACAAAGACGGCTTTCTCAGAAAAAAAAATCAAAAACACATTGTCAGAGGGTGAATGTGTCGTTTCAGTGTGTGTTCAGTCTGTTTTGTCACCAGCACAGGACTGAACTCTTTACTGAATTGCCAAAGATAGTTGTCAGACAGATAGGATGAATTTCTGCATCACTATTAATGGAAACATGAGTTTTTCAAATACACACAACTTAGAAGCAAGTGACCCAACTTTGGTTAAGCCAGCATAATCAGAACATATTGATTTTTAGGCGTAGCAAATCAATGTGTTCCATCCACATGTCAGATGTTTTTTCAAAGTGCATTTTGCATATCAATTGCTTTAGAACGGCGAAAAACTCCATCAGTCTGGCTGCATTTTTTCATGATTGCTCAAGCATTTTTTTCAGCCCATGAGCATCATTATGCTTACAAAGACAAAACGCTGCATCCCAGTTGTCACTCATTACTGTCATTATGAGTGACAACTTCCTGTTAACGTCAAAGCATCATTTTTTAGCAGTGGGCTGCACCAGCTGCCTGGCTAAAACAATATATGACTGTAATGCCCTTTTTACTTGTAGTTATTCTCCAGTTATCCATCATCAGTCTCTGTGTTTATACCTCCATTATCTGTAACTGCTTTATCAGTGATGTTGGTGAACTCTGAAATCAAACACAGTTTTGTGTTGGTGTGGCAAGTGGTGAACTGTGCTGTTGCTGTATGCCATAAGAATGATCCCATCTTGCTTCGATGATCCAGTAAAAATAGCTGCTGTGGCCAAATGCCCACAGATTCATATATTTTTGGTGAAATGTGTATCGTTTATTTGAGAACACAAAATTGCAATTGCTTTTAACACATGCACAGTCTAGATATGAACACAGTGGAGTGTAAATACTGTGAGTAGTGTATTACTGCAAGATAATAGCCTTGTTTGACATTTGTTGACCTGAATTTCTTGATAAATTGGAAAATGTCTGGGCAGCACAGGAAAGCAGTTTTTTTCAATTAGTCGAGGCAGGTCGTGGGTAATGCCTTTCTCTGCTCAGATTGAAAGTTGAAAGAAAGATTAAAGGAGAGAGGAAAAATGGCACTGATTTGTCACGAGAGATAAGTCGTAATGCTCATGCTCAAGCTTTTTATTTAATGCAGCTACTCTTCCATCCGACTCACCCTGATTCACCTCCTCCAGCCCACCACACACGATTCTAAATAGATCCACGATGCAGTATAAGCTCTTCACAATCATTCCCTTATCTCCTCCCTATCTGCCAGATTATCCTCATAAGTATGGCTCAGAGGGCGGCTGTGCTGACCACTCTGTGTTTGAGAGGATGAGGAAGTACCAGACGTCAGGAGCAGAAGAGCCTGGAAAAGTAAGTGCCAGCCAGCATCGCAACGAAACCCCTCCCCCTCCTTCACACACATAATTAAACACACAGATGGACGCGACTCATGAGATTAAAAGATCTGGTCTCATTTCCAACCTACCTTACACTAACAGTAAAAGCATGTGTGTACATTTAGCATAGGTGTACAAGCTTTCAATCTAATACCTGATTATTAGCAGGGTAGCAGCCTTGTTTAACCCTGTTAAAATACAGCACTATAAGCTTCTTTTCCAGGAGTTTTTGGGTGAAAGTGATAGCATATCTTCAGAAAAGAAAATCCTCTTTTACACAGTGGCTTATTTCACCACACACTTTTGAACAACGCTATCGGGACTTGCAGAATAAGAGGGAGTTATCATAATTGAAAAAGATTTACTGTAATCAGAACTGATAATTTTCCCTTTGATAGGGTTAACCATCCATTTCTTTGTACAGGGGGAGAACAGTGTGTTGAAAGAGGACATCTACCATGGTCCTGTTATTCTGAGGAGGAAGAGGGCAGCAGGGAAAGAGAAAAACACCTGCCAGCTCTTCATCCAGACTGACCACCTTTTCTTCAAATACTATGGCACAAGAGAGGCTGTCATTGCCCAGGTATGAAAGACATACGTACAGTGTGTAAATGTGTAAGTCTATAAAAGAATGATGCTCTTCAAAGTCTGGTTAGCTGATTAGCATTGGTCTGCAATGGCAGGAGTTAGCTCACCTTGGTCATTCCTTTTGGCTGCTGCCTGGCTTGCAATACACCCCACACTCATTTTTCAGGCTGTGCTCAAATGACCAGCCACCACATGCTAGAGCAGCAAGTCAAACTGCTGGGAGGAGGAACATCTAGACAAATTTTCTAAGCTTGCAGCAACAGCAATCTGACTCTGGATAAGCAGCAGAAAATGAATGGATGAACTCCTATAAATCTGATTTAATGATGACAGTTAAAAGTGTCAAAATTCATGCAGAGAAATTAGAGATAGCATGGTCATTACTCCGTGCATTCTTCTTCCTTGACAAAAACAGGCCTCCATCACCCACAATATAGTCTGATTCACCAGATGTAGACTGCATGTACAAGTTTGCTATTAGCTGTGCATTTTACGCAGCTTTCTCCTCCTTCAGTATGGGAAACAGCAACAGCCTCCGGGTTAACAATCTACCACACTGAAAATTTCAAGTTTTGCAGATGATCTGGATCATGCAGTGAGGCAGGCCTGCTTCTTTTCAGTGAATTAGCCATTTTAATGAGATGATTCACCTCAGTGTGTGCAAATGTTCTACCAAAACAATTCCCTCATCACTATTTTTGTGGAGACGCCTGCATTCTTGGTTTTGCTCCGCCCAAAATGATGATTTCTTTAAAGAAATACAATCGAGCTAGAATGTTGGGTTCTGTTCTTTTTTTCCTTTAGTAGAATGACAATGAGGTGCATTCTGTGCTGCAGAATGATCTGGCTATGTGAGACTACCCACAGTGCAACCAGACCTCTGACAGCTTTGTTGGAGATTCAGGTATATTATACTAGTAGCAGCCAATGTAGCCTTGAGCCTCCTGCAGAGCTGAGGAGCTACAGAGGTTTAGTAACTTCATTTTGCTGCAGCACCAGCCTTTTTTCTCTTTTTAAACATGCAGTCTTCAGCTGTAACATCAAAACTCATCACTACAGGAAATCTATCTAGAACTCTTTTCACATATGCAAAAGTATTCCCTAAGACCTGTGAACAAACTTTGATGTGTAAAATCAGTGAAGTTCCTCTTTAATGTAACACAAGTATGTGTTTTGTGGGTATGTGGAAAAAGCATATGGTCTTCATTGCAATGGAAAAAACAGAAACTATCTTTAATATGTTTTTTTTCCAATGCTGTATTTGAATTGCTACTTATCAAAACAATTACATTCTCCACAGATCTCCAGCCATGTGAAGGCTATTGACTCCATTTACCAGGCCACAGACTTCATGGGCATACGAAACATCAGCTTCATGGTGAAAAGGATCAGGGTGAGTTGAATCTCAACAAACAGTGTCTTGAACCTAAGGTGAACGCCAGCTACCATTTTAAGCCTGAACATGTGGGCTGTGGTGCAGAATCAGGTTATATAACATGTGACCTGAAAGAGATCATCCTGCTAATATTTTGAGTGGAGAAGTCTGTTGATCTGTCTGCTTGGCAGTGGGCATTGTGGGGTAAATGGAGTGTCTTTTCTTGCTCACGTGTCCCACTCTCTTTTTTTCAGATAAATACCACAGATGATGAAAAGGACAAGACCAATCCTTTTCGCTTTAGCAACATCGGAGTGGAGAAGTTTTTGGAGCTCAACTCTGAACAGAACCATGATGACTATTGCCTGGCCTACGTCTTCACTGACAGGGACTTTGATGATGGTGTTCTCGGCTTGGCTTGGGTTGGGGCTCCTTCAGGTTGGTACCAAGCACATACAAAGAGCCCTGGTAATAAATTCACGTGTTGCTCAGAGATATTTAAACCATTTGGGTGGTTTAAGTCACAGAGTTAACAATACTGTCCTATTCGCTACAATGAACTGTCGACAGTTCTGCAGAATACTACATATTTTGTGAATAATTCAATGACTTAAAGTTGCGATCAGTTTACTTTGAGGCCCCAGTTCTCAGCATCAGTGACAGAATTGCTGTGGTGAGCAGAAGAAGCAGATTGTAGACTGCTGGTTTGATAACCCAGAGTCTCTGCTATCATGGCACTGTTTTCCTTGAAATAATGAACAAATCTCAGATAGGACTGTCCCAATCAACCCTAGTAGATCATGATAAGCCTCACAATCTCAGCTACTGCGTTAGCACCTCACTGCTCCCACACACACACACACACACACACACACACACACACACACAATTACTAAGTTAGTCAAAGGGCAATTGAATGCATTTTGAAGCTGTCAACTTGTGTCTTGTCAGCATGTTGTGTCTTCATTTCCTCTCTGTCTGTGTTCATCAGGATCACTCGGTTTATCTAACACTGAAGTAGGGCCGTTCTTAGGAAAGAGTTAAACTCAGAGTCTAGCAAGTTCTAGTTAAAGTTAAAGAATGTATCTCACTGCCAACATCAAGCAGTTATTTTTGTATGTACCCAAAGAATGGATCTAATGAACTAATCTTCAGTATCATCTAAAATAATTAATTTATTCTTCCATTAATTTACTTCAAGAGCAATGTGTATAACAGCACAGACGTTATGGTGAGTTTGGTTTTCCAAAGGAGAGGACTTAACTTCAACACTCATTAGTATTTTTTTTAATAAGTAGTAGAAATGGAGTCTTGTCGCCTCTGAACAAATAGTCAATCTTAAAATGTGTGTTGCTACTAATGTCAAATAAGGTGGAAATGTAGCATTCAGAAATGTTCTTATAGGTGTTATTTGCTGTATCCTGAAGCTTGCAATGTATTAACTGGTTAGTGTGAAAATTTAACTAAACATATTCTGATAAACAATGTTATAATACCATTAGAATCTACACAGAGGCATTATTTGAGTAAATATAGTATTTTTTAATATTTGTATATGTGACAAAAGGCATTGCTGTCGTATACTACATAAAAGAAATGTAGTATATGTAGTGTATATGTAGTATATCTTACCTAGTAACATATGCCAGTAGGAGTCAGAATTCATGCTGTGTTCTTTACACAGAAATCTAATATGAACTGGCTTTTTCCCCGCATTTATGAAAGATGGTTATGGCGGGCTCTTCTTCCTATCCCTTTAAATAAGTTTAGATACCATTTCAACATGAGGAATACAACAACAAACCCAGACAGTCAATACTGGCAAATTAGCAAAGCTGTAAGCTGAAAGAATCGATTGAGTATAAGAGATGGAGAAAAGATGGGTTGCAATGAGGTGTGTGGTCAATGTTTGAACAAAGGGAGCCTAGAGCATACGGCTTTGAGGCACACTGCATAACACATTTGATACATGTGTTATTTGAAGTGACCAGTTATTGACGTGCGTGAATTCAGTGGAGGGGCTACATGGACACGTATACATTTGTGTTTATGTTACAGTATACAAACTAAGAAAAATGTGAGTCATAAAATGTGTAGCCATATTCATACTTACACACCATGGACTCTTTGTGTATTGCTTGAAGTGCTTTGGTGTCATGTTTCTGTGTGGCTTGAAGCTACCTCCTAATGATTGGATTTATGGATTTTGGGGAAAGCAGCAGCACTGCAGACATGCTTATTACTAAGAGTGATTGCAAGTGGTTTTCATTGTTTTGTTGTGCATTTTCAAGTTAATTTTGTTTCTGGCATTTAGATTTTTTTGATCATTTAAAATACAGAAAAGCAAAATTCAGACACCATATACTTTACAGGGTACATGCTTCAGTCCCATAAGCAACCAGAAAGCCACATGGAGTACTGATCATTCATCACATTTCAGAGCATAGTTTTGTGGATTTTAAAATGTTATTTTTTATTGTTTTACCAATATGAATCCTAATTTTATTTACTTTTATTTAATTCATTACATAGCTTCAGAACACCTCTGTGCAATATCACTTACAGATCAAATGATTCAAAATTCTATCACCTCTCAAAAATAAATTGTATGTCCAAGTTTATTTTAGATGACAGACTAAATCCTTCTCGGCATGGAAGATCTAGAAAGATGTTATACCATTCTTCAGGGACTGTTTTTTCAACTGCTCTTTTTAAAATATCCCAAAGGTTTTCCATTGGATGCTCTGGCGACAAACTTTGCCAAGTCATAGTTTTCACTTTTCTCTTCTTTAGAAACTCTTGATTTTCATGATTTTGGCAGTTTGCTTTGGATCATTATCATGTTGGAATATTCCTGTTCTGCCAAGCCTCTGCAGACTAGGAGTCGTCTTGTCAGCCAGTATCTTTGTTTATCCACAGACATTCATGATGCCATCTCGGAATGTCATCTCTGAGACACATTTTGCACTCATGCAGCTCCATATCATCCCACTCCCAACTCACATTTCACTCTTGGGGCTATGATAACCCCGGCCAAATACCCTTTTATGTAGATTTAAAGTAGATTTAATTTTAATTGTAAGAAAAATGCCTTTTTGCCATTCAGTCTAAAAACATAACCCACCATAGCAAAGTGCTTAGAAGGTTTTGCTGATTTTTTTTATTATTTTAAAAAGTATGTTGTCCCTTAATTCAGTAGTTTGTAGGAGCCCATTTGGTAGCAATTACAGTTCTGTATCTTCATGGGTAAGTTTCTACAAGCCTTGTAAACCTGGATTTGGGCAGTTTGTTTCCTTCTTCCTGGCAAATCTTCTCAAGCTATGTCTGAATGAATGAGTAATGTGTGGCTGTAACTATGAACTGCCATCTCAAGGTTTCTCCGCAAATGTACAATGAGGTCTAAGCTGCTGTAAAGCACCCCTATCGCATGATGCTGCCACTACCGTGCTTCACAGTCAGGATAATTTTAGTGGCCAATGTTCACCAGACCTCACGCCTTTTACTCAAGAGTCACTTATGTCTCGTCGCTCTACCATAAAGACATGATTGATACAGTGCTGCTGAGGTTGCCATCCTTTCGCTATCTTCTCCTGTCCATGTAGAGGACTTCTAATACTCTGTTAGAGTGACCGTTAGGTCTGTGGTCACCTCTCTAGAGTGCCCATGGCAGCACTCAAAGCTTTAGAAGTGGTTTTATACCCATGCCCTGATCTGTGCTTCACCACAATTTTATCACAGATGTTTACAGAGAGTTCCTCTCATGGCTTCATCTTTGGCCTGATATGCATGCATTTAAAAATAAATCTAAAACAAAAATTAAGTGTGCAAAAAGTGAAGGGGCCTGAGTACTCTGGATCTACTGTATGTTCGGACAACCATATGGAGGTGGAGGTGTATATCCTGTATATCAGTGGTTTTATTTCACTTGTGAAAAATTGTGTGGGGCTCATGATCTTTGGCTTAGTGATAAGATTGTGTCTTATTTATTATCTCTGCATAGTTGACACTGACATTTCGGCAAAAGTCAGGATATTAAGACCGCAGAGGTTTAAAGAAGATGATAATAATTTTGTCATTGCAGCACCCAGTTGGAAGCTATTGTGTGTTGGTTATTGGCAACAGTTCTATTGATGCAGCGGATATAGAGTTGGCATATGCTAAGTTGCTTATTTTCTGTGACCAGTGTATGTTCAGTTCAGGTCACATTAGTAAGATGATTTAGATTTTCCTTGAAAACCTGTTGTTGGGTTTGTCCTCTGACATTGTTGTAGTGTGTTTACTCTGCTCCAGTCTTAAAGTTTAAACTTTGCTCGATACATTTTAGAGTTTCAAAGAGCAGGTAACGTTACAAACAAAGAATTCCTCATCACTAACTTTTACAACACAAATGGCGCAGGTAATGACGTATCAGACCCCGCATATTTTACATTTTTGTTGTAGGTAGTTTTTAGACAACCTGTCCAGTATGTTTTTAGTTACATGGTAAAAACTGACCCTGACAGAGACTTGGCTCATACATTGGTTAATTAGATACAAGAATAACTTTCTTTAGCTTAAAGTTACTGTAGTTTATGGTTCAGGGATTTTCATGAGCAGTGTTTTCTATTATCCCTGCTGTGACTAAACTACAAATACCAGCATCAGCAGGCCATTCTTCCTGCTATGTGTGTGCAATGTTTGAGTTGAACCTGTTGTGGAAACCTGGCTGCAGGGTTCAGTTTATTGCTTCAGTTTTTTAACACACTTGTGCCTCACAAACAAATAAACATGTTTTTGATTGAAACCAATTCATCTTACATTAGTTTTATTTCAATCTGCAACAGAGAATTAACTTGTTAAAATACAGACAACATTCTCTGTGAAAACTTGTGTAGTATTTAAATAGTACCATAATTCATTCCACTCATATTTTTTGACACCCCTGCCACAGGAAGCTCTGGGGGCATCTGTGAGAAGAGCAAACTGTACTCGGATGGAAAGAGGAAGTCCCTGAATACTGGTATCATCACTGTGCAGAACTATGCCTCCCATGTCCCTCCCAAGGTGTCACACATCACTTTTGCTCATGAGGTCGGGCACAACTTTGGTTCTCCTGTAAGTATCATGATTTAAAACACTGCCCTTTGCTAGTAATCTGCTTTGTCTTGCCAAGCTGTGCAATGCATTATATGGAGATTTCTCTCAAACGTGTCTGCCTTCTCTCCTTTACTCGACTACTTTACAGCATGACTCTGGGATCGAATGCACCCCTGGAGAGTCTAAGTTGCAGGACAAGAAGGAGCAGGGAAACTACATTATGTACGCCAGAGCCACATCAGGGGACAAACTCAACAATAACAAGTTTTCCATCTGCAGCATTCGCAATATAAGTGCTGTTCTGTTAAAGAAGAGAGACGACTGCTTTGTCGGTAAATTCTCTCCTATGAACCACTTCTATGAACTGCTCCCCTTTGTATGTGTGAGAGAGATTATGTTTTCACTCTGTTGTGTTTGTGTATACAGAGTCTGGCCAGCCTATCTGTGGTAATGGACTAGTGGAAGTTGGAGAGGAGTGTGACTGTGGCTACAGCGATCAGTGTGCAGACCCCTGCTGCTACAGCGCCAATGAAGCGGAGGGCAAAAAGTGCAAACTTCAACCAGGCAAAATCTGCAGGTCAGATTTTCTACAATTCTGTATATTTTAAATATCTTAGCAAAAAACATTGCTGTTAAGACAATTTGTTGAATGCAACTTTTTAATGCATATCTGTAATTCTTTTTACCCAGTCCCAGCCAAGGACCCTGTTGCACACCACAGTGTACTTTCAAGGGCGCTAATGACATGTGCAGAGTGGAGTCTGAATGTGCCCAGGAGGGCCGGTGCAATGGAGCTACTGCTTTGTGTCCTACCTCAGAGCCAAAGGAAAACTTCACCTCTTGCCATTCAGAAACCCAAGTTTGCATCAAAGGAGTATGCTAATATTTATTGCCCTCTAGCTGTTTCATGTCTGGTATGCCCATTTTGTGAGTTTGTATTTTCAGTAACAGTTTAGGTAACGAAGCATTTATTTCTGTTACCTGCTAGGTCTGCTCTGGTTCCATTTGTGAGAAGTATGGTCTGGAGGCCTGCACCTGTGCCAGCCAAGAAGGCAAGGATGAGGCAGCTGAGCTGTGCCACGTGTGCTGCATGGAGAAAAGTGAGTAACAGGCTGTTAGACTGTTCAAGGATCAAAATAAACAGCAGTAATCTTTACTTAAAATTATCTGATATATGACATCACTGCCTATTAGTTTCACTTTTTGCTTTTACTTCTATCAGTGGGAGCAGATCTTGAAAATACAAAGTTACTGTCAGTATTTCAGAGGCCATTTCTTTCCCTCTTCCTTCAGTGAGCCCCAGCACCTGTAGCAGCACAGGATCAGAGAAATGGGCCACATTCTTCAACAAGAAGATCACCACGCTGCAGCCTGGCTCACCCTGCAATGACTTTAAGGGATACTGTGACGTGTTCATGAGGTGTCGTCTGGTGGATGCCGACGGGCCTCTGGCAAGGCTAAAGAAAGCCATCTTCAATGCAGAACTCTATGAGAATATTGCAGAGTGGATAGTGGTGAGTTTCCCAGTATAGAATAGGTGGAGCATCTCTATGGTTTAGCCAACGATAAAGATCTTTTAACACAATCACACTGATACATATAGGTACTACTTTTGCAGTATTTCTTACCTGTATTTATATATAATTTACTACATTCTCTGTCATTCAGGCTCACTGGTGGGCAGTGCTATTGATGGGCATCGCTCTTATTATGCTAATGGCTGGTTTCATCAAGATCTGCAGCGTCCATACCCCCAGCAGCAACCCCAAACTTCCTCCACCAAAGCCACTGCCAGGTACAGTACATTAAACAATGCCCTCTAAAAGTATGTTAACCCTCTGAACCCCAAGCAATTTCTTACTACTTGTCTTTGGTCCTGTCACGTGTGCGCTTACAGAACAGTGACATTTCACTTTATTGCTGACATACTTTTGAAGGGCACAGTATATGTTTATATTTACATGTATATTCTCATGCACCCACAGAATATAGATGCTTGCGTGCAGCTTTAAGTGGAAGAGAAAACAAATATGCATGACTAGATGGATGCTAAAATAATTGTTTTATCATCATATTTGATCATGTTGTTACATGTAATGGCCTCATTTTCTGCTGTGGGCTCCTTTATGCGTAAAAAAACTGAGTAGCATTAGTTTGTAGCATTCACTGTGTTTTTCTGAAACTTACTGAGATCTCAATATTGTGTAGGTACACTGAAAAGGAGAAGACAACAGCATGCAAACCAACAGTCACAGGGCCAGCGCCAGCCCCGTCAGTACAGAGAGAACTATCAAATGGGACAGATGAGACGCTGAGACGCTGGTCTGCTCTTTGCCTTGGTTCTTCATAGTGCCTACAATGGGAGCACTTCACTCCAAAGAGTTACCTTTACCACATATTGCAAAATTCAAAGAACTTGCAACTGAAACAACTTTAATGGACAAAGCCCAAAGTTTTTGGGGGCCTAACAAACTCACTCAGCACCTCTGCTCTGAGAGCCCGATTAGCAGTGGTTCACATAGCTTTTATAGGAAACAAATAATTTTTCCAGGGAGGGACGGGGGTAGAAATTCACTGATCTCTGTTATGTGGTCTTAATCTTACCGTTTTTCTTTGAATGCTTTCTCATCAGAATGGAGGAGAGAGAAGCAGCTTTGTTCAGGTTGCCTTTCTCTGTCCTCCATCTGTGCAACCTTTTTCTTCCCTGCCCTTCCTCTCCGAAATGCTGCCATCATCAGCACGATAGCAGGACTGCAAGTCACATGAGTTTTTGCTGCTAATCAAAAACAGCATTGAGGCGATGTGTTGAAAGAAAACTTGTTTTTTGCCAATGTGATTAGATTGTTTTAAATCAAAGCACCGTCGAAAACTGAAGCTTTTTTTCATTTCTGCGGCATACATGTTCTTTCCGTGTGCAGTTGTACATATGTTGCAGTAGTTTTTTTTTCCTGTTTCAAATGAAATAGATTTTCTGTATAATGAAGATTATTTACTGTTTTAATTCACTTTCTCAGGATCAATAAAACAACAGCAAACAAGAGTAAAAAGATGGCTGCATGCATATTCAGGGTAAAGTCCCTCCTGAGGCCTGCACAGAAGGGTTCACATGAGCTGCCGTGCGCTGTATGGGACAGGTTGTATGAACAGAATGTAGACACGTGAGCCTAAAAAGAATATAGTGTCAACAGTTATGGGACGGAGGGGAGAGTTAATTTGAGTTATTTCTTGTTGTGAAATGGTTTTGCAGTTGCGTTTACATAAAGGTATATAGTGTGGATCTGAAATACACAATGAGAAAATAGCTTTTTTATCAACCTGATTGTATCACACTTTTATTCTGTCATTGCTGTTTTATTTTCCTAACTCGTTGCTCTGGCAAGGATCTGTGACAATTTGTAAAACAACCACTTTGTGCTACATGTGTGCGTGTCTTCACATTCAGAATGAAAACAGTGAAAGCAAAGACGGGAATGTGTTAAAACAAAACTCTGCGGACAAAGAAGCCTACATATATAACAGAAAAGAGGTGATTGTCCTGTCTGCATCTTCACTTGGTGTGATTCATTCACCCCTTTTTCTCGCAGTTGTTCAAGAAAAGACAAAATCAACCCACTCAAAAGCATCTAGGCCTCTATAGCCAGTTCAGGAGCCTGTCTGGTTGAAATATGATTGTGGATTTTGCTTTCATTGATTTTAATTGCAGTTCAGGTTATTTGTTACATTTGTTGTACGTGGAGGAACTGAATCATTCGTGGGGGGGGGATTCGGGGGAGATTCAAATTTTATTCGTTGCTTCGTTGCTGCTGTTAACAGACCTTTTATCAGAGCGAACAATCACTATGTCAGCCATCCACTACTGTTCTTTTCTTCCTACTGATTGGGGTTTTCTCAAGGAAACTTTGTTGCTCTTGTTCACCCTCTTGGTTTGTGTAATTGCAATAAAATTGTGCCTACTCAGAGCAGCGGGACTGAAGTTGGAATGTCAGTGATATTTACCAGGGCTGGAATATTGCATGAGGTGGCAGTTTAGCAGTTTATGAGTCTGGTGTGGCTTAGGGCATGGCAATATATTATAATAATAGGAAATGTATGATTGTTGATACACCCAACACAAGTTAGAGACAGGCATATTTAGATTATTATTTTCCTCAAATTCTTTCCAGATTTTTTTTTGTTTTGTAATTTTTTGTAAGTACTATTTTCTCTTACAGCTCAGCCCCAATTAGGCTTCATTTGAGTAGTCTTCAGCCACGGTAAATTTAAGTTTATGCAACTGACAGATGGATGAAAGTGCAGAATACACAAGCTGAGTTACTAGCAAAATATAGAAATGTCTATCTATAGTTTCTTAACATTATTTTGGGAGGGAACAACTCACAAAGACACCCTCACCCTTGCAGAAGAGATGTACCGAGCACAGCCGCAGCTCAACATTTTCTGTGCAAGGTGCCAGGATGGTGCATTATTGATCAGATAGATTCTATGCAGAGTATCACAGAGCTCAACAGCGAACAGGTTGGCCTCTTCACGGAGAAAATGCCTTCAATGAGTTCTCCTGAATGGGTACATGGAAAAATTTCATTTGTGTTTTCATGACATAATAGTTATTCGTGTCCATGTGCTACTTGCAAAGTTTCTGAACGGACGAAAATGCAGTTCTCTGTCGCTCCTTTTACTGATTTTGTCTTTTTGGTGCTACTGGTAGTGCTTTTTCTTGAGTCAACGCTTAAAGTATATTTTTCATTATCAGATTTTACAGCTTTTATGTGTGTGCGTGCAAGTGTGTGTGTGAAAGAGCTGCTTTGCTGAATCATTCTTATCTTTTATTTGTTGACATTATATGATGTGGGTAATACTGGGTGATAGGGGTTAATACTCTGGGAATTTTTTTCTTTTGTTCACATGTGTTGCTTTGATGTTGAGAAAATGTGCACTGAAACGTAAGTGATGTAAACAGAGAATCCCAAATATTCTGTACTACTGTCTGATTTACTGTCTCTTTTGTTTTATACAGTGTCTTTTTGTTTGTATTTGCTTTTTTTGGTTCTGTTTCTTCATTCTGCTTACTTTGAAAATTTTACTAAATTTGCAAAGGTATTGTGCAAAAATATAATTTCTTTTGAACTACTTGAAATGCATTAATAAACCAGAATTGATCAAATGTTTGTTTTTATCTGTTTGTCAATAGTAGCAAAAGGACAAGTACAAATAATTCTCATTACAGCATAAAGGTTTCAGTCATGGCGGGGATGGTTGACCAGAGTGTGGTGCTGTTGTGTCCCCTGCTTCAGAAGGAAAAGACTTAACTGCCAGGATGGTCTGACATCTTTTTTTTTTAGTTTATGTCTTCCTATTATAACTGTCTGTCCTCTGGAGTCACTATCTGCTAAATACTTGCACTTATATGGGTGTTTCCAATTTTTGTGTTTACTGTTTCAGTTTTGACTCTTAACCCGACTGAACCTGACGGCTATATTTTCATTCAGCCACAGTATTTGGATATTTTAGGGCTGAATCATTTTGTCAGTATATGTGTGATATACGTATGAACCTCAGTGCATCAAACCACAATACAGAATAGAAAAGAACAGAGTACATTTATTGCTCTGGCATGAGATTGAAAAATCAAAAAGTGAATTTATATCATGTTATTGACAATAGTAATGTAGGTACTGAAATGCTGACACTGATCATTTTACACACATTAAAAAAAAACAAAAAAACATACCCTTTGGAATTAATGTTATTGAAGGGAACTTCAGACTGTTTTTGTTGCCTCAGTATTTGAGTTGGCAAGCTTTCAGCTCTCTAAACATTCAGCTGTAGGAAGAAATGTGAACCTGGGCTGGTGCTTCAAACAACACTGTCGCTATGCTGAGAGAATTCGTGTGCAAAACATAACTTATGCATCATTTTATCACATAATCAAACACATTTCTGTAGATCGTAAACACAGTTTACAATGTATTTTTTTCTTTCTTCCTTCATTTTTCTCCAGGGTTCAATTCTCCTATTCAGGGCATCTTTCAGACAATTAACGATTTCTAATTTACTCCCTAAATCTGCACAGCCTCACCATGAGGTGTGAGAATTGTATCCAGTTGTGATCTTCCAGATGTTTTATCGGAGATCTCCAGTCTGTTGAACAGATTCTTCAACTCTCACAAGTCTGTCAGTTGTGCTTTCTTCTGCGCTGTTTTGGTATGTCTTCTTTACAGCGCACAAACACTTTATCTTGAGACACTTCGATCTGCTGTCCGTCGTCTGTCATGGCACAGAAAGACGTCCTAAAGAGACAAAAACAATGTTGTTGATGAGGTAAATGCAAAGTCTGAGATTCTGTGTTTAGAAACCCTCCACTAGATGGCATTAACAGTCTGTGAAGGTGGAGATGGAACTGGTCTTGCTGTCTGAAGCAGAACGCTGCAAGATGTTATTGCATCTGGAGGGAGCAACATATCAGCAGAATGGCAAAGTTTGCAATATGTGACCTCTACCTTCAATGTGGTAATATTCATGTAGTAATAATCTTCTAGTGCTAATAATATTACTCCACCTTTGACTCAGTGGCTTATGTGTCCTCCAGACAGTGCAAAGCATTTACTCTTGTATTTAAGAACAGCTTTGATTTATTTGCACGGTACTCGACTGTTTCCATTCCATGACACTGTATACTTCATTTTTACTCCATGTGTGTTTTACAATGACATCTTTAACAAATGTCTCTTCAAAGCGTCAAACTGTATCTATTTAAAAAGATGGATGTAGCATTGCTTGTGTTTGATGTTTTTAAGTCACAGCACTTGATGACTTATGCCAAAAGGCAGACAACATGTGTGTAATATATCATGATTTGTTGTACAGAAGTTGTGCAAAGTGGCCGCTATGCATTTTGATTACTTTTAACACCTCACGTTGTTGCCAATGTGTGAGACTTTAACTCGAGTGCCTTATAACAACAAGCTTTACCTTTCCTGTGTCTCGCCTGCTTTGACACTGATTTTGCCCACAGTCAGCAGTGGTTTGGTCCCCTGGCCGCCCCAAGGAATGATGGTCTGTACCCGGTTCCACACATTCTTCCACAGAGCCAATCCCTCCCAGTGCAGCTTGAGCAACATCAGATCCCCCAGGTCTTTGTCCAGGGTGATGAGGAAGGTGAAGGTTGTGTTGCCTGAAAACTTGTCATTGCTTTTGGAGAGTTTGAAAAGGAAGAGACAAAAACAAGACGGATTAGAGTCAGAACAAACTGCAAAAGACCATCACTTTTTTTTTTGTGATGGTCCACAACTAAAGCAGGACAGCAGATGAGATTTCCTGCTTGCTCTGGATCGCCTGAGGCTCTTTGATACACAGAATACGAAGGATAACACAGTTGTCAGGGAATGGTGCCTTGTTTAAATTATTTATTCCATCAGCCCCATTTATAGTTTTCTTTCATGCAGCAGTTGTTTCCATGTGTGTCAGCTGCTCCCCTTAACTTGCTTTCTTTCTTTATAGAGCGGAGAGCCCAGCTGCATATTGCATGTGACTGAGTGTAGCCGTGATGTGAGCCTGATGGGGGGTGATGCAGAACTACTCAGTACTCACAAGGTGATGACGACGTCTCCACTCTCCTCCTTTGTTCCAGTGAGGGCAATGGTCAGAGTGGGATCAGTGCTCTCCATCTGATTGACGAACTGGATCCTGAACTGGTAATGATAGACTGTAGAGAAGAAGCCAGAAACAGAACCAGAAGAAGAAGGTGAGGTGATTATAGAAAAGCCATCCAACACAGAAACTGATTGTTTTGAAATGTCATCTGATGTATAGGATGGTTAAAAAGTGCCAGTAATGTGAGTTTGGATGAGTGCTAATACCGAGAGCCAACACAAGACCCCTGGTCACATTGTTTTATCATATTATAATACAACCAGAGTTACTTTGAATTCATAGACTTATTAATTTATACTTTAAATATGGGTACAACATACTTCAAAGCTATATATGGGGTTATAGCTTCTTATAAATGGATTTTGTGTGTGTGTTTTCAGCCCAATCATATCACCTTTTTCCAAAATTTAATTTATTATTTATTTGAGGGTGGGTAGAAATATTCCTTCAGCCTAAACATAAGGGTCATACATTCAAACTCAAGTGAAAGTAGAACAGCTTCAAAAATATATTTAAAGTACAATAAAATGAAATAATGTCAGAATATTGTACTTTTCTGCTGCAGCTGATAAAGGTCATAATATTACATCATAATGTATATTTTTTATTATTAATCTGAAGCTGCTAAATAAAGTAATCAAATAAATCTAGTGGGGCAAAAGTAGAACAATTAAAATAAAGTAGAATAAAACAGAAATACAAACAGTTTAAAACTGACTTTAAGAACAATATTTTAGTAAATGGTCTTGGCTATTTTTGCACAACTGCTGTTTGCAGATCTGGTGTGTTGGGGTTAATTTAGGAG